>VWZV01015929.1:107214-118739 GCA_013397155.1 Irena cyanogastra | reverse complement strand
AAAAGGAAAAAAAATGAAAAAAGAAAAAAAAAGAGAATAGTTCAATTTATAAAAGCATTTCATACAATAATCACAAACTTTATAATTAAAGTTCCATTTCTTATAATTTTAACAACAGCTAAGAAAACTATATTAATCCTTACCTATTTTAAACTGCTACGTGTCATTGCATCTCTGGTCACCTCTATGTAAAATTAGAGATAAATGCAAATGTCATATAAATGCTTAGAATTTTTTTATGGTATAGTAGTGTTTTGATGGCAGAAACTGTACAATGTGGAATCTTATAAAAGGAGAAGGTATCACTTTTCATCAGATTAAGATGTGGATTTATATTTTNCCCATCAGCTGGATCCACACTGGATCTGGGATTGTTGATCCTCCTTTCTTTCTCTCTCCCTCTCTTTAATCCCTCTCTATTCTCTTTCCCCCTACCCTTTATTCAAAATCCACTACAGTGTGTTAATACTATAAGATCAGGGACTAACTTATACCAATTTCTTTGGCATGTGTATAGTCTACTATTAAAATTTTGTAAGTCTTTGTGGACCCCCTGACTGTTGTCATTCCTTTTCCATCGTGGGCATGCATGAATCATGTGTGCTCCCCTTCAGAGTGGGACACTGTACTGACCCCTGACATATATTGGTTCACAGAGATGTTCTTCCAAAGATAGAAACTCAGTACTTATCCACCTTGAACTCTCACAGTTGCCTTCAAATTCTGGTAATTTTGATTCTTCTCTAACTGCTCCTACCTTGCTATATTGCTTCTTGCCCCAAGCCTACACAATTAAGACCTACCAAGCAATAAACAGAAAATAGTATATTTTTTTTTTTTTTTAATTTTCCCACTCTCATTCCTGTGGAATCATTTCATCCAGGGAGAGGGCTCATTGTGATTAACAGATCTCTGGAGACAGTGAAGTGACTTGATGGAAACTGGAAGCAGAATATCAAAATGATAAGATGAGGAGTTATCAATGAGAAAGAAGGACTTTCCCTGTCACAGAACACACGTTTTCCTGTTGCTTACCAGCTGTTCCTTGTGACAGCTCACTCTCTAGAGACTTGGACAAAATACTGGAGAAAATGATTATTCCTCAAGGCAACACACCAGCAGATTATTAAGTGTCCCATGGGTTAAACCACTTAAGATAGAAGTATGTTGACTACAATGCTTTTTTCCTCTGAGGTGTTTTCTGGAGCTGGACAGGTTTTATTAGATGTTTCAGTGATATGGAGAGAATTTAGGCACGTTAAATTTATTCCCCATTGAGCACCTGCAGGCAGCACATGACTGGAGTACGTGATTTCAGCTTTAATCTCAAGCTCAGTGCCTGTGAATGGGAACTACCACTCTCTCACTGTAAATTTGCTTTAGGGCATTTACTGACCTGCGTGCCTTGATGGTGTCTGTTTAAATAAAAGAATTCATTAAAAGTGGATGCAAGGAAAACAAACCAAGTTTTATTAGGACACAAGACTGTGCTGCAAGACCAGCAGTAAAAGGGGCTTAATGAGCTGATGAAGCTCAAGGGATAAATTTATCAATGATCTTTGATTAGGGAACAGCAAAAAAAGTGATAGAGGGACTGAATCACTCTTTGATGGTGGAAAAAAAAGGAAATGGAGAAAAAAAGGAAATTAAGGCATTTGGCTATAACTTGTCTAAACCTAATTTTTGTATTTTGGTCAGCTAAATTGCACTGTACACTTAAACTTGGTCAGGCCTTCGGAGATAAAGTATGGATTTATTATAAAAAAAGAAAATACCTTCTTTTCTGTTTCAATGGGAAAAAAATCTCTTGCATATATCCTCCTTTGTTTTATTTGGCAATCCTTTCCAGCTGTCTAGCAACTTGCATACATGTGGCACTTAATAAAAATATACTTGTTTTAATGCAGTCTTTTTCATGACCTGCTGCAGCTAAACAGAAACTACATTGTTCTTAAGTCTTTGACAAGGGAAATAAATTTAGTGCATAGTTTTATTTTTATCCTTATTTCTGAACTGTCTTTTTTCCTGGTAAAATTGCTATGAAATGCAGATCTTATATGTGCCTAAATAAAAGGTGGATTTCTGGCTTCATTTTATTTTTAATGGGCAGATGCAGCAATGAACTTCAAAGACTCAAAAGCAATTTTATTTTCTCTTCTGGATGTAGCCAGAGCCTCAGACTGATCTTTTTTTTCATAGTTCAGCATAGCTGCAAAAAAATGCAGCATTTTTAGAAGTAAAATTTTAATGAGCTAAAATGTCAGGATTTTTAAACCTTTTTAGTTTTGTTTTCTTCTGTTTTCATTTAATGATTATTAAAGGAGCCTTGGGACTGAACCCCAGAGATATTTGAAAATTGTCACATCACTGTAAGCTGCAGCACAGACACCTCAGAGAGCGGAGGTGAGGAAAAGGCAATGATCATTTCCTTCATCATTCCCAACCTCACTTCCATCCTGCAGTGGGGATAGGGCAGATGTGCCATCATGATGTTTTCACCTCATTAGCAACAGGAATCCCACTGTACCTCCCTCCCCACAGAATGTGTAACTTGGGTGGCATAGCTGCCTTCAACACATCTTCTACCTGGGAACGACAACGATTTTTCCTTCAAAATGTCGTGAAAGCTTCCTGCCTTGTAGTTCAACAAGGCAGATGGGCAGCTGTTGTAAATTCAGAAAGCCTGAGGCTGCAGTCAAAATAGGTCCAGGAAAGAGAAGCTTGGTGGTGGCTGAAGGAAGAAGGGGCTTCTCTTGGTCCCACTCTCTGTAAGATCAGTGGAACAGCTCAGAAGGAGATAGCACAAAACTCCCCCCCTGTTACCACCTGCCCCTGAGGCAGGGTAGCTGAAGGAAAGATTTCAAACAAAAGTTAGTAAGTCTCTTGGGGTGGATTAGAGTGAAATGACACTGAATGACTGTTGTGAGGCTGTTTTACTTTCAAACAATGTAATTGCAGTAGAGAGAAAAGTAAGTATGTGGCTGTTTTGGTTTAATTTGATTTGATTTGATTTTATATAACGTATAAAAATATAATGAAGAAAATATAGAAAGGAAGAAAAGAAAGAGAAAGAACAAGAGTATGTAATGGAAAGGAAATGTATCACAACCTGTAGATCCAGAGATTTGATTTTTGTAATTTTGATGTCCATGATTGAAGTAAAGGTCACAGTCTTAATTTGTTGGGGAAGAGCCAAGGAAACAAAGAGCTTGCTGTGTTATATACATGAAAATTAGCATGAGAACACCTAGATCCATCCCCAGGGAGGGAATTATTTGTGTCGAATGCAGCACTAAGAGTCGTGTGCAGTCTTCTGATGTAGAGTCGAGGAGCACTTTGGGATCCATGGTGGTTTTGATCCTCCTCTATTGCTCTTGCCTGTTCCTTGACCCCCATTTGTGCCATATGATGTGTCATGGACCTGAACAGGAAATTTGGCTCCAGGGAGGTGCTGCCCTACCTTTGTACAGCCTCTCCATTCCAGGCATGCCCTTTTCTAGCTTGCCTACTTGAATGGTCATTGGTTTTTAAGGCTTCAAATAAATTAACTTTCTACTGCCCAGGCGTCTAAAATTCCCTTCCCCTTCTCCTTCCTAGCTCCCATCCCCTTCCCTCTTTTCTTTTTTTTCCCCAAAATGAACCTGAAAACTGAGACTGCTCTGATTTGCTTGCTGACATTTTGACCTTTTATTAATTTCTGTGTATGTGATAAATACCTGTAGCACTGAAGGGATGATATTGCAAGATATGGTAGATCTAAATAAATTAAATTTTTATTCAGACACAGTGGCTTCCACCAGTGACAGCTCTATTTCTTTTTTTTCTGTCAGGGATGTCTACAGAAAATTTTGTGTCCACACACCTGTAAAATGCAGTAGAGGTTTTAGAGAGCAATGTTATACAAAAGATATTGTACCAAAAAAAAACTGCTACTGAAGCACATCTTTGTGGGGCAAATACTTCCACATCTGCTTCCTGATCAAATTCATGGAACTGTCAAATTGTTGGAACCTTATCATTTTCTCAGATGTTTCTCTTGTCACATTTAGCCAGTTGACAGAGGCCTGTTTGAAGCAGGTGAGTTTATGAAGAACCAGTAAAATGTACCTTATATATTTTTCTGCAGTGCAGACCATCCCCAGACCTTCTGTTTTAGCTGTTTGTGAATGTCTATCCCTTAAGAAACTGCAGCTGTCCAAACCAAAACTGAATTAAACACAAACATCAAAAAAATCTCACAATGTTTTGTCTTGCCACTCTCAAGGATTTAGTAGTATTCATGGGAGAAGTGAATTTTGACATGGAACCTGAGGGCCAGGGGTATCCAACTACCCAGGACTTCACACTGTTGTAAGGAAGGTCCCGTACATTCGCTTGAAACAAGATCAGGCTAGACCAGTAGGTAAGTGTTCATGACAATTCATCTTAAGGGTGCTTTGATGAGATGCTTCCCAAGGTTTGCCTTTCAAAATTCAGTGAATTATTCATGAACTCTACAGGTTGATTCCATCTCTACGAAAAATTGATGACCTCTTTATTCAGTTCTTTGCTACTGTCAGACTCCTCAGGGCTCAACAACTGTTTTATTAAAATGTCATTCCAACTACTGCACACCATGGAATATAAACTTTTCTGGAGCTAGGAAATGAACTAAATCACATTTTGATTTTTCCAGTATTATCAGATATTATATCAATAAAATAGAGCTGTCATATCAGTATTAAAGGTGATATAAAATTTTGCCACAATCTCTGAGACAATTGCTAAAGAAAAACAAAACATAAACACCTAAAGTTTAACATATGATTAAGTCTTCATTTCTCTCTGATACAGAAACCAGAATGGTTTAATTATGGGGAGAAAATATTTATAAGTGTCTATTCCAAGATGTTAACTAATGCGCTTTTCCCATGTGTCATAGTTAGACAGAACTCTGCCTTATTTAATAAAAATTATCTCCCTTTCGTGGTTGTTTTATGAAATGGATAAACATCACAATATCCAGAAAATACTTGCTTTTGAATGTGTAGCCAGATTTTCTTACTGGAACACAATTTACTTGCCCAGATTATCTAGGAGAATCATCCCAGTGTGGAGAAAAGAAGAGGGGAGAAAATGATACTTATGAAAAGTCTTATTTCAGATTAAACTGGTAATATTCAGCTGGTGAGTTAGAAACCTCAACTGTCCTATTTCCTCTCTATCTTTACTGTCTCTGCAGCATACTCACAAGCTGTTGTCATTCTTGGTAAATAAAACTGGTGATTAAAGAGCCACACTCTAGTAACTGCTGGAACTTAAACCTCTCATTTGCATGAGAATAAAGCATGGAAAACAGAAATTATCACGTTCTCAATTCTTCTCATTAGTGCAGGACTCTGTGGGTTTTGGTTTTGATTTGGGGTTTTTTTGTATTTTTTTTTAATTATATAAAGCAAATCATGTACAAAAAAGAAAAAGGATGAGTGCTTTAATTTTCTTCTGTAACGGCTTAGCAAACTCAGATTCTGGTTGGGAAGTGATAAGGGTTTCCTGTACGGGTTCCCTGCTGTAAGCAGAACAAAAAATTGTTCAACACAGAGACCTGTGAGACAACAAATCCACATGGTGCTCTGGGGAGAACTTATGGAGATAAAGACACGTTTCTATTTACTGTGAAAAATATTGTTTCAAAAGATCTAATTTCCAGATAAGATCACTTCTGGGGAGCATGAATATGAGAAAAATGCTTCAGGCACCAAACCAGATTTGAGTTCAGAGTTTATGCTTGTAATTTGTGATCACATAGTACCCACACAACTTTGCCACATTCCAGCTTGCTGTTGCTCAAATGCTGTGATTGAAATAATCCTCATTTCTTCATTACACTCCCAGTCTGAGACCTCATTTCTTTATTGCACTGCCAGTCTGAGACTTGTATCCAGTCAGCACTTCAACAGCCAGTATGTAAAAAGCTGTAGTTCATATTTTAAACTGGTCAGGTAGGTTTAGATGAGATAATAGGAAAAGTTTCTTCACTGAAAGGGTTGATAAGCATTGGAACAGGCTGTCAACAGGCTGTCTGGGAAAGTGGTGGAGTCACCATCCCTGGAAGGGTTCAAAAAAATGTGTGGATATGACACTTGAGGACAGGATTAAGTGACCATGGTGGTAGTGCTGGGTTGATAGTTGCAGTTGATGATTTTAGAGATTTGTTCTAACTTGTTCTATTGATTCTGGATTCTATGACCTGACTGAGCAATGCACTATATGCATTCTTCTTGGTCAATAGGTATTTGAGCTCCAAATCTCTCTTGTGAGCTCTCCACGCCATTGGATGAATTGTGACAGTCACAGCACACAATCTTTAGAGGTCAGAATCTGTTACCTGGGGTTTATGGGAAGTGAGCTTTGTTTCAGGTGCCTGTACTCATGAAAATATTGAGATGCTGTGTGAGACTGTGTCCTTGAGTCCAAAGTTGCAAAATCATAACTGCTCATTTACTTTTCCTCAGCTAAATCAGTAATAGTCCTTCAATTCATCTGCAATCAGTTATCCATGGATGATAAACCTTGGATTAAAAAAAAGAAAAAAGGAAAGTACTTTTCTATATGTATTTTTAAGTGATCTGCATAAATAACATGCTAACAGCACAAGTCAGGCTTGAAGATATAATAATATATTGCATGGACAAAGAGAAACCAACCAGCAGGATCCACAAAGGGATTTGAATTACTAGAACTAAACTTAACAGCCGTGTCATTCAGCTGCTCCTCCAGCCCCACCCGAGGGTATTTTTTCCCTACTGCTTTCACGCTGGGTGCTTTCAACACTTTTCAACAGAAAACTAAGAATTTAAGGTCTAATGCTGCCTAGAGAAGCCATTAGAGTGCATCTTTCAAATGCACAGCTACTGAGTCAGATATCATAAAATCAAAGAGAAAGGCAGTATTTCAATTTCCTCTCTTTTCTTGACATTGTTTTTATGTAACACCTTCATGGCTTGCTACAGACTTCTTGTGTAGTGAAACACTATGTTTTTCTCTGATACTTTTCCTGTTTCTGTGCATGTGTATTTTACTGAGCTTTAAATTAATTTTCCAGAGGCAGCTAGCACCATTTACTAGACCACACAGACACAATTCATCAGGAGACTAGTAATTCTGGGTTCATAAAGAAGCATCCAAAATCTGTTGGGGGCTGCATAAAATCTCCATGCTTAGCCAGATTCTATTAACATCTGATAAACCAGAGTTGTCTGCTGTTCCCTTTAATTCAGAGTGATTGTTTTGCCATGAGCAGCATGGTTACAGCATTCCTGTGTCCCAGCAGCAAGGTAGTATTTGTATTAATATTAGGAAATACTGTAGAAAAGTTCGTCTTATTAGGTCTCATATTGCCTGCTGGCTTTGAGAGCTCTGAGACGTCCCTGGACAGCAGTTGGAGGATCAAGTTGAACAGTGGAAGTTAATTCTGAGTCACTCAAGGCTTACTTTTGGAAAAAAATCCCACCTGTTTCTTGTAACTAGTTGTTCAGTAGAGTTTCACTGCATTCAGAGGAACTGCATTGATTTGCCTCATCTGAGCTCACAGCTGCTGTGTTACACTGAACTAGAACAACACAAAAAAACCATCAAAGAGGCACACTTGTGGGGATTTGTTTCCATTTATTTTGGGTTGGATTTGTTTGTTTCTTTTATCCACTACAACTGTTAAAGTTATTGTAATTTCAGCAGCTCAACATTAAGTATTCACCTACTAGAGAAATCAGCGTCTGGTCAGTGACGCACGAAAACTTGCAGAGTTTTAGGATGACAGATTGCTCCATAAACTATGCCAGAGATCAAGGAGTGGGCAGTGCATGCTAAATCATGCCAGCTACTGAAATTAAGTGGCATTTTCTCTTGTCTTTCTATGTGGGCATCATAAAAGGTCTCCAGGAAAGTCACTTGGTGATTGACAGTAGGACTTCACATGTTGTGTACAGCACGTGTATTGGATGACCTTCATCTGCTGTTCTATTAAAAGAGCAAAGTCATTAGCTACTTCAAAAGGCAACAGTGGTATATAAAATCTCATTTTGTACTGAGATGCCACAGAGGAGGTGTCTTCTGTGCTGGTCCTTGGAGGTGGCACTTGTCTTATTTTTTGCATATTACAAAGGGCATTGGGTAACTACACAGTGCCTTAGAATCCAATAAGGATTCTCCCTTTTCTTTGATAAAATTACAGGCTTTAGAAAAGCTGATATTTTGGTATAATTTCAATTTAAATTATAGATGAATTAGCAGGGAAGACTGTCAAAGACTTGTCAAAGAGGGGGGAACAAACTCTAAATGCACTTTCAAAATTTAATTACGAAACCTCTAATTCCCTCTGAGAAAAGTGGGTAAAGGTACAGAACTGGAAAACAACAAAAATATTTGCATATACTGTAAGTGCAACTGTATCCTTGAGACATTGTATACAGAATTTTACACACAGGCAGACACACATAATTTCACATGTGTGTGTATGGCCTTTTTGAAGATATAATTCCCTAAAATGCTGCTGTGCTGCTGTCCTGCTGTCCAAGGTTAAATTTAGCAAACTTCTAGCAGGAGCATCTCTGTGCTCGTCCTTGAAGTTCCAGCACAGCCTTGATGCATTTTTTGTGCTGTGTCTGGTCTCCCTCACTGGAAGGATCTCTGCCCCTTGTCTTTAAGCTTTCCCTGGATAATCTGTTTAATTGGAATTCATGTGATTTATGTCCAGTCTTTGTTTCTAGGCAGACACCTTTCTACGTTTTAGGCTAAAAGATAGGCAATTGTGAAAATTTAATCACACTGTATTGTTAAGCAAGTTATCATCCTGATTAGAGGGCAAAGACTTCTCTAAAGCACCCAGTACAGTTCAACCCATGGCACTTGATGGTCAGTAGTGCCAGGGAGTCCATCCTGTATTATTCCACTGCATTCCCCTCCCACTAACACAAAGCCTCATGAGAGCTGGCAAGAAAATCAGGGACGCAGGAAGAGAACAATCAATGCACTAATTCTACATTTTCTGTTCTGTTTATATTAAATTTTGCTTTGCTCTGAGTTAGTTGTTTTCTGAGGTTTTGATTTTGTTTTTTTGTTTGTTTTGTTTTGGTTGGTTGGTTTTTTATTTGTTTGTTTTTGTTTGGTTTTTTGTTTGTTTATTTCTTTCTTTCTTAAAGTATACAAAGGTTTAGATTACATAGGTTAAGGGGAATGATGTCTTTGTCTAGTGTTGAACCCATGATGATAGAAGACTGTCAGAGAACACTGGGTAGAGTTGAATATATGTTAAAATGTATATTATAATTTTAATAGTGTAAATTTCCTATACTGCATATTATATAGTAATATGTAGTAATAATAATATATACTTCTATTACATAAAATTCTATATTATTTTACAATATTATATAATATATATGAAATATAATCTATTATATGAAAAATGTAAAGTGTATGTATATATTATTTCAATAAAATATACATTAAAATAAGGACAATTACCTTAACTGTCATTATGTGTTTCTGGTAAACAAATTTGATTTCCTTGTGCAGTTTAGAACTAGGGATAATTTTTTTTCTACAGTTTAGAGATATATTTTTTAAAGAACTGATATTCCACCAGGCCTAAACTAGACTAATAACTCTGGCTGCACAAAATTTCAGTTAATTTAAAGGAGTTTCCATCCATTTACTTGGAAGCTGTTGTAGGTGCCCAGTGTGGTGATTCAGAGGTCTGTCATGTCATGGAAAGACTGGTTTGGGAAGCGTTTTGATTTCATCCTGTTTGATGGGGAGAGTGTACTCTGTTTGACCCCTGCCACACACAAAAATCTGGGTTATTCTAGAGCAATACCCAAATTATGACCTCCTGACCAGGTTTCACATATTTTTTTTCCCTCTAGATCTCCATTTTCCGTCAAGAGTCTGCACGATGCAGAAGAAAATGTAACTTAGGAGCTCACTAAGCTGAGGTTAAAAAGGGTTTCTGTACCATCTCTGTGAGAATTCTGTGGGTGGATGCCTTGCTTAGAGCATTTGAGCAGCAGCAGCAGTGAAACACAGACATTACCTAGGAGAGAGCACTGCTCTGTCTTCATGAGTATCTAAAAATTACGTGGTACCAAAGATCTGCATATTCAGTTTAAATTCATCTTTTTTTCCACACGCAGGTGCTAAGTAGAAGTTCTTTGAGACCACGGGGGACAACAGTAAGACAGATGTTATTATAGTAAAGAGGAGAGATAGATTAATAACTACTTTGATTGAAAAACATGAGAAAATACGAAAAACTGATCTCTTTGCTCTTCAATTTGCTGTTGATAAGTGGTCATTTGACTTCAGGACAAGGGGATTATTACCTAATATAGTGTTTACCACCTAGTTTCTTTTTAGTTCTGTAAATCTGTTTTGTTTCTCTCTTTCTGTGTTGTTGGTTTTTTTTTTTTTTTGTGTGTTTTTTTTTTTTTTTTTTTTTTTTTTTGTTTNTTCTAGCAGGAGCATCTCTGTGCTCGTCCTTGAAGTTCCAGCACAGCCTTGATGCATTTTTTGTGCTGTGTCTGGTCTCCCTCACTGGAAGGATCTCTGCCCCTTGTCTTTAAGCTTTCCCTGGATAATCTGTTTAATTGGAATTCATGTGATTTATGTCCAGTCTTTGTTTCTAGGCAGACACCTTTCTACGTTTTAGGCTAAAAGACAGGCAATTGTGAAAATTTAATCACACTGTATTGTTAAGCAAGTTATCATCCTGATTAGAGGGCAAAGACTTCTCTAAAGCACCCAGTACAGTTCAACCCATGGCACTTGATGGTCAGTAGTGCCAGGGAGTCCATCCTGTATTATTCCACTGCATTCCCCTCCCACTAACACAAAGCCTCATGAGAGCTGGCAAGAAAATCAGGGACGCAGGAAGAGAACAATCAATGCACTAATTCTACATTTTCTGTTCTGTTTATATTAAATTTTGCTTTGCTCTGAGTTAGTTGTTTTCTGAGGTTTTGATTTTGTTTTTTTGTTTGTTTTGTTTTGGTTGGTTGGTTTTTTATTTGTTTGTTTTTGTTTGGTTTTTTGTTTGTTTATTTCTTTCTTTCTTAAAGTATACAAAGGTTTAGATTACATAGGTTAAGGGGAATGATGTCTTTGTCTAGTGTTGAACCCATGATGATAGAAGACTGTCAGAGAACACTGGGTAGAGTTGAATATATGTTAAAATGTATATTATAATTTTAATAGTGTAAATTTCCTATACTGCATATTATATAGTAATATGTAGTAATAATAATATATACTTCTATTACATAAAATTCTATATTATTTTACAATATTATATAATATATATGAAATATAATCTATTATATGAAAAATGTAAAGTGTATGTATATATTATTTCAATAAAATATACATTAAAATAAGGACAATTACCTTAACTGTCATTATGTGTTTCTGGTAAACAAATTTGATTTCCTTGTGCAGTTTAGAACTAGGGATAATTTTTTTTCTACAGTTTAGAGATATATTTTTTAAAG
>VWZV01015929.1:41129-107117 GCA_013397155.1 Irena cyanogastra | reverse complement strand
TTAATTTTTTTTTTTTTTTTTTTTTTTTTTTTTTTGTTTTTTTTTTTTTTTTGGGTGTTTTTTTAATTTGTTTTGGTTTTTTTAGGATGGAAGGTGTATTTTAACAGTCTAGAAGATTTCTAAAGCCTGAAGCCTTTCAGAATTACCTTCAAGAGGCTGAAAAAAGCAAGATATATAATCTATGAAAATATTTATATGTTCTTACCTTGGGTGTCTTAGAAGGCAAATGCTATGAACAATTGTATCTGATTGGCAAATACCATGATCGGCATTGCTGAAAAAAAACCTGACAATTTTATGATCTTTCATCTGATGTCTGTTTCTTTGTAAATATCTGGTGTACCTGATGTTGACTGATGCTGCTGAGGGCAGGTAATGTATAGTAGATTCCTTTTGAAAAAGTTATGAGTATATTTAATGTGAAATTCTTAAAATATGGACTTCTGAAAAAGAGCCCTTTAGTGTTAGGATACTCATTGCTGTGTCCTATTCTAGGGAATAATTCCCAAAATTTCCATTTCTTGAATATACATAAGGATTTGATATTTTCTGTTGTCAAGCTCTTGAAGACTGATATCCAGACAAAACTGGTCACATGCTAGAAGTGAAAATTAAACTGTCTAAATACAATTCCAAGAATTTGCACTGATCATTTTCTGCACAGCTCACCGACCCACTTCAACACTCTTCATGTGTAACTCAGAATTTCAACTTGAAAAATATTCATAGAAAAAAAAGACATCTAGGCAGAAGTCACAGTGGTGAGTGGTGAGAGCAAGGAGGGTTGAAGTACAGAAACCAAATCTCTGTTCCATAGGAAGGGTTAGTCTGAGAGGCAATCAATTCTAAGAAGTGCTTTGGATGAGGCATTTTGGAGAAGCAATAATAATATTCCTGCTTCTCTGGGCATTCTGTTAGAACTAAAATATTTCTATTGATAAGCTCTGGCACCTCCACCCTGTTTCTGTATTTAAATTTGTAAGAATTGAGGGGCAATGTGAACAGACTTTTCATCAATTGGCATTCATTCAGACACTGTTACAATGTGGAATGGAAGGTGTAGGTTCAAACCAAATATGTTTTGGGGCTTTTTTGCCCTCTAGGAAAAAAATAAGAACCAAATCATGCTCCCTGCACTTCAATTCACACATACCCTGAAAATCAAAACCCAACAAAAACAACAAAAACCCCCAACCCTCAACTCTTTAAAATTTTGACTAGAAAGGTGGTTACAAACTCAACCTGAATAATAATGAAATAAGAAATTCCTGGTATTTATGTTTTTGCTTTCCTATAGTAGGGATTCTTGTTGATATTTTAATGGGAAAAATGCAAAAATAAAATTAGAAAATTAATTTTTTTGTGACAGCACTGTGTATATGTGTGTGTGTGTGTGTGTGTGTGTGTTCAATAATGCTTTATTCCTAACAGCAATCCTTTAGTCTTGAAGTGCAAAGATTGGTTTACAGCAAACTAAATCTTGTGTAGAAAAGACAGGAAACTATCTGTGATAAATGTACCACTACATGAAGACTCAGGATTGACTTGTAAATCAAATCATGAAGCTCCCTTTCTTTCTGCCCTCCACACAAATTCCAACCTGATCAGGGGAGCTGGATTAAAAGATATTGTTACGGAGTGTGGTCACATAAACTCCTGCCACAGGGAGAGGCTGGAGAAGAAAAGAATAGCAAAGGAAGAGAAGTACAGAGGCAAATCTCAGGACTGTACAGTATGTCAGAGAAGCAGGACATGAGGGAAAAGAAGCAGGCCCAGTATTTGTGTAGGGGATAAAAGTGCAGAATTAAAACAAAACGAAATGAAACAAAAAGCAGAGTAATTTAAAAAAAAAAAAAAAGGAAGGAAAAATAGGGAAAATTGAGAAAAATATTTCAAAAACAAACATGAGAACATATGCCTGATGTAAAATACTGGACTTGAAAATTAAGCAAATGCAGATGTGGTGGATTAAGGACTTGACAAACAGAATTCAAAGAGAGGGAACTTGATGGAAAATGAAAAATTAAGAGGAGGGAGCTCTGTGAAAAGCAGAGGCTCAGATGCTGCCTACCTACCAAGCACCCTGAGGACTGCACAGTGTTGGTTCTGCTGCTTCTTTATTTTGCTTTCTTAGGTCATTCCTGCCTTCTTTATGGTAACAGCTGCAGGGGTGAAGCCCAGGAGGTGTCAGTGGAGATGTAAGGAGGAAACAACGCTCAGGCAGCGGCTGCATCCTTACTGCAATGGACTGAGGGGGCAGCTGAGCAGGACAGCTGGCACAACTGGCCATGTTTTCCCAGATTGTATCATTTTCTGCTAAGAACTGCAACAAAATCCATCATACCTGGGGAAAAAATGGCTTTCACTGCGAAAAACAGTTTCAGTGTACCTCAACTAAGCTCAGGTCTGGGAGAGAAAGAAAGGAGAGTTCTGTCCTTGGGCTTACCTTTGTTGAAAAGACATTTAAGCTCTATTACCTAGTAGGAAATCACATCTTGCAGTGATGGAGTTTTGTTACTGTTTGGGGGTTCTTTTTGTTTTGGTGGGGTTTTTTGGTCTCTTTTTGCTTTTTTTAAAATCTGTCACTTAATTCTCATGAACTCATGGGTTTGGAGTTAGATACTTTGTTCAAATAATATTGGCAAAGGTTATTATAAGTATTTTGCTACCAAAGCAATTGAATTAACATCTTTATTAATTCTGAGTTATGTTCCTAATTAAATTGCTCTTCACTCCAAACCCTGACAGAGGAGAGTACTCATTATTCTCCTGTTCATGAGAAGACACACACACATCTGAGTTACTGTTCTTGGATTTCGAAAATTGTGAAAACAGAACATGCAAGAAAAAAAAGAAGAGAGAAAAAAGAAAAGTCTAGAAATAGATTAAGAAAGAATAATCCTGGATGCAGAAAGAAATCCAAAAAGTCATCACAAGAGGCAGATTCTGTTGAGGGGTTTTTGTGTTAACTTATGACAATATATTTAAGGTGATCAGGAGTAGGAAGACTTGGTTCCATACACTTGCAGCTCTACAAACCCTTAATGTCATGGTTGAAGTTCTGTGCCTACACCTAAAGCTTTAAAAGAGAGAATATTTCCCTTTCTGTTAGGATAAATAGACAAATATTCAAGTACTCACATTTAAAGGAGCCTGATGGCTGAAAACAAGACACTGGCAGTTGTTAGCTGGACCTCTGTGTGCGGTGCTCTGATGCCAAGATTGATTGCATCAGGCAAAATTATCTTACTTTAAAATACAATTTTTGTAAATATAAAAGCATTCAGAGCTATGCCCTCTATAAATAAAAATGGTCTCTCCATTTTTGGGAGAAATCGGCTGAGAAGTGATCCAGTCTCTGACCTCACCTCACTGAGAGCTGTGCAAACCCATCTGTCTAGAGTCTTGTCCCTAAAAGCCCACCAGTCTTTGCAAACCCCTGTATCTAAAGATAAGAAATCACTCCACATGGAAGATTTCCATTATGCAAGCAAATGCTCCAGATGGCAAGTGTTCTTCAGTCAAATTAGGAATGTGTACAAGAGGGCTTGTTTATATTTACTTTAAAATAAATATAATTTAGCCTCGACACCCATTCACTCTGACCCTGTTAAATTATTTACTAAACAAAACATTGGAGACTTGTTTTGTTCTTAAGACTGAAAAAAAACCTCTAGCCCAGAGGAGTATTCTGGCAAATAGATTAATATTCTGTCAGGTCACAGGCTGTTTGCATCATGTCTGAGGCTAAACCCAGCTAAAGCAGGAATGGTCAAAAATCAATCTTTTTGTAGAGGTTGTAAAATCCAGAAGCTTAGTAATTGTATACACAATTATTCAAAAAGTATATGAAAGTATTTTTCTGCATAAATCCAACATAAATCAGCACAGGATTATATGCCACTGTCAGTTCTTGGAAAAGGGTGGATAATGTATTTTATGAAACGACAGTGCCTTTGCTTGGATTGCAGAAGAACAAGTCCTTTCCAAGATGGAAATAGAGTCATACACAAGATGCATTTGTAAAACGAGGACAGGACTGTCACCTACTGCATGCCAATGTTTCTCCAGTGCTGTCTGTCATGGGCATCTCATTTCAAGGGCAAGGACAAAAACTGAAGAAAGAAGACTTCTCTCAGTCACCAATGCAAATTAATCCCCAGATGGAAATACTGGTAGTTTAATAATCATCTCTAATTATGGTATTATGATATCATTACAGTTGTTAGAATCTTTTTTTTTTTAATGAATTTGCAAATCTTGATATTACTCCAAGAGAATAAAAATGCATTCAGACTCTGAGAAAGAAAAAGAAGGGGAAAAAACTGAAAAAAGAAGTCTTCTGCCTCAAGGTTTGAAAATATTGAGAGTCTTGTAAAATAAATTCGCTGTTTGTCAAAAATGGGGTACCAGTTTGCTTCTAGGTGCTACCCCACCATCATCAGTGCCTGTATCAAGGAAACTACATGGGAAATGATCCATAGATCATGGTAGGTCCTTGAATAAATTCAGAGCTTTCTAACATTTGTGCTGGCAACATTTTTTGAATGACTAAAGACGAAGTCACTAGGCTTGCAGCAAAAATAGATGCATGAATGTTTGTTGACTTGCCAAAGTGTTGCCTCAAAACAGAACAAAAATCTTATTTGGAAAAGAACTTCAAGAGGATAAAAAAAGTGAGGAAAGGTATCTGTTAAATTTGTTTTGTGTGAGATGAGGGAATTTTTATGTAAGGGTTACATAACATTTTCTTTCCCAGTGTTAGATACAAATCTAATCCCCAGGAATCACAGAGCAGAAATGAGTCTTCCTACCAGTTTTTTGTAATTGTTATTATTAATCATTAACAATACTGTATGCACTATTAGACACCTCAAAACTATCATGTAAGCTGATCTTCTATATCTTAGAAAAATCTAAAAAGTATTACTTGAGTTTTCAGAATATCTGATACCGTATGTGCCAGTATCAAGAATCCTACTGACATTTCACACCATTAGTCATGGCCAGCACCTCCACAGATCAGATATTAACACCTCAACCTGTAATTGAGACCACAATGGCCTCAGGAACCATGCAACTATTCACAAACACTCCCCAAACCTCTGTTCTGCTGGATTTCTGCATCTGCATTTGTAGCCTATGGTCCTATATGCCTGCTGCAGGGTAAGCACAATCTCATGTTAGTACCTTAAACTTTTGCCAAACATAACAAAACTACTTTATTTTTGTGGTTTAACCTCTGTCAACCACTCAGCTTCACACAACCAGTCTTTGGAGTAAATGTTTTACACTTACTGAAGCAATGGCTAAACAAAGCTTATACTAAAGGTCATAATTTTACTATGAGGGGGTCTCAGCCTTGGAATATAAAAGGTAATTACACTTCATCACTAAGGAAATTTTTGCTTATATCTTAGATTCAGGCACACACATTCTTTTTGGTATGTATGGTAGTTGGAAGTTACAACCTATGACAAACTTGATCAGAAAATTCTTGCTTCTTATAAAATGGATGTAGGGTGGGTGAGGGGGCTGTGGGGGGAAACTCCTTCTCTAAAAAATATGAAAAAAGCTGCTTATCCAGAATCAAATTAATGAGACACATTTTGCAATTTTTTGAGCAAATGAAGTGCAAATACTTCTTTGGCTTTGGGAAAAAACCAAGTAGATTCAAAGTGCAGAAAGAAAGGTCTTCCAGGGTCTGGCAGTTTCCAACTTGAAGCTTGATTATTATTTCAGCTGGCTATGTTTTAGGAAACTTTGTATATTCTCCTGGGAGAAGGTGAAAGAACTAGAGGAGGATAAGAGGTTTTATCCTTTATTTAAGCTGAAGGTTGTCCCCATGAGGTGCTAATCTTATTCACTTGTCATCATCAATCAATTTATGATGCAAGAGGGAAAGCTGTGGGTGTGGGCTTTTAAATCACCGAGTATTACGTGTCTGGGAGCAGCTCTGGCTCTATAGGAAAGACTGTAGCTTCTTCAATTGGCAGCACCGTCTATAGAAAGAAAAGTGAAATCCTCTTTCAAGCCTGTCTCCTTTAATTATAATCTTCTGAAGGCTTTGCAGATAATAGTTCCCATTTCTTTCATAGTAAATTGAGCACAAGAAATCTGTGCTGGCTTCCTAACGCCCAAGACAAATACAAGACAAATAAAGCTTTCAGTCTCTCCTCAGAAGTTTGTCTCTCAACAGAAATGTGTTACTATTGCATGTTGCTGTACAGACTTCCATTCTTGGCTTGAGAAGGTGAGAGGAATACAGACCCTCCACACCCCAAGAGATTGATTGTTAGGAAATCATAAGAGTATTGATGAATTTCTGTGTCATTTTTTGGTTTGTGGGTTTTTTTGTTTTTCTTTATTTTGCTTTGAGTTGCTTTACAACTTTTCCATAAAAGCTCTGGGACTTTCTGGTCTACAGCTTACTGAATTTCTTACCACAAACTATCCCTTAAAAGCATGAAAATGTAAAACTCTTTGTGGTGGTTAAACATCAGCAGGAAATTAAACTCAGATCAGCCACTCCACTTCTCTCTGCCCTTACCAGTAAGGGAGGGAACTAAAGCAGAGTCTATGGGTTGAGGTAACAATTTACTGAAAGCAAAAAGCAATGGAATGAAAAAATGCTCAATAATAGTGACAATATTAGTACCAGAAGTTTACAAAGAGAGGTGTTTTACCCACAAAAAGGTATTCACCACCAGGAACAAAACCAAGATTGAGGTCACATGCACACCATGCTAAGCTCTGCTCCCATCTCTGCAACCAGGACAGTGCTCCTTCAGAAGAAGAATCCATCAGGACAAAGCTGTGCCTAACTGGGCGTGAGCAGACCCAAAAACCAGAACGAGCAGGGCAGACATACTTGCCTGGAGTATCCTCTCAGCCTTTGACTATTTTCTGCTCAGGGCATATCCTGAGCCTAACAGTGAATACCAACCCTCAGAAAATTTATCTTCCTCAGCCTTTCCTTTCACAGTTCTAACTGTAGGAGCTGTTTCTGCATTCCTTCTCTTGTGTGTAAATCCATAATTAATGATGAGAACGTGATTAAGAATGTAGTCCCCACGGAAGTATTTCTGGAGTTTTTCCATTGCCAGAAGGAATTTAACGGGGTTTTGGTAGTCATAACTTCTGAACTGGGAACAAGGATAGGTTTTCCATTTCCAGGGGTGATTTCTCAAAGGTAGAATAATAAAAACATAGATCACAGAATCATGAAATATTTTGAGTGGGAAGGAACCTTAAACATCATCTAGTTCCAATCCCCTACCATGGTCAGGGACACCTTCCACTAGACCAGATTGCTCAAAATCCCATTCAGCCTGGCCTTGGTAACCTCTGATTCTGCTGGATGGAGGGCAGGGTGGATTCCTCCAAATGCAGATACTCTTACACTTGGTAAAGAAGTTTTGAAGAACAGAGGGTTTTTTCCTTCTTTTCCCTTCTCTGTAAGCACCAACAAGGGAACCATAGCACACAATCAAGACATCTACCACTAATGGCTGGAAAAATAATAACCTCTCTCTGTTTCTGCTAAAGAATCATATTTACGTTTAGTAGAGAGTGACTGATTTTTCTAAAGTTAACTTTGAACATTAAAACATTCAGAATTTAAAGTTTTTTAAAATCTTACACATGGGATAAAACTGACCTTTTCAACCTTTGAAAGTTTTAAGAGATGTAACAATGCATGTCACCTATTTGTCAGAGAAAGAGATTTTTTAGTCAAGTGATTGACATCTACTGAAGATCCAAATCTGTGAATGTCTAAATTTTATTTAAATATTAAGAATTCTAATAAAAGAGATCAAGTGGATTTGTGTAAATAAGTGTCCCAATTTGAATTCAAAGGCAAACTTTATTTTGGGTTATCAGTTAGATCTCTCCAAGGGAAATCTCAAACACTGCATAAGCTTTAATTGCCTTCCCTTCTACAGACTTCCCAGTTTCTCTGTCAAGGTTTCATATTCTCAAGCACCCTCACATGGAAGGGCATGCAGCATATGGCTTTATCTATTGTGATAAAAATACCAGTCTGGTGATCTGCAGTGAACATGTCATCATTGCACTTGTTTTCAATTAAAATAAACACAAAAAGAAGCAAATCAACTAAACAGAAAAACCCCAACAAAACAAACACAAAAAAATGTATTATTTTTATTTTTGGAGCTAATGAGGCCAAGAGGAGACAGAAGGTTAAGGACTTTATGGTGCAAGTGTAGTTAGTTTGCTCCAAGAGAAATGACCCTGAATGGGTGGTCAGAAGTCCATGCCACTTGTTCTCCTCAGAACCAGGGATCATTCTCTGTCTCACAGACAGTAAATAGAAGTGGTTTACAGGGTAAGGATACCTTAAAAAGTGACAGGAGCAGTCTGAAATCTGCTTTTGCTTGTGTATGACATGAGCAAATGTGTGTGTTTCCATCAGCAAAGGGCCACACTCTTGTCCAGTACTGCCATCCTTGGATTAAGAACATTTCACATTTTTCTAACAATGCTGCCAGCCTGTTGCAATCAAATAAATTGCTTCGAGGACTCACTGTTTCTCTATATGGAATGATTTTAAGCAGGTGGTATAGACTAAAAGCCTGATTTTGGGGTCTTTAGGAAAAGAAAAAGAATCTTAACCTACATCTGTCATTAATTTGGTATGTTTTTAGTATTATGACCATTTAGCATTATCACATTTGTCTTGGGTAAAAGAGACAGATTTGTGGTTCTTAGTGTGATGTGTTGGTATGAACTAAACATTTCACTGCAGCCATCCAGACTGTTTCTCCATGCTGGCAGAGGACAATGTTTTGTTGGCAGCTATATGGATAAGATTTTCCAGAAGACAGTAAGTCCGTAAATTTCTTGGATACCATCTTTTACTTTGGCTTTTTATTTCTCATTGAGACATTTCCAATTCCCTGTTTTGTTTTAACTCTGGCAAGCTATCACCTTGCCAGCCTGTAGTGGTTTTGGTCTTGGATGTTTTTGACAGTGGCCATGTCAATGATAAGAAAAAAGAAGGGACAAGAAAAAAGTCACCAAAAATCTTTATTCATCTTTACACTCATACTTGTATCATAAAACTACTACTTCAAAATACCAAGATGAGCCATATCTTGTAGATATGTTTTGGGTTTGTTGATTTCAACTTGTCCCGCCTTCCAAAATTATGCATGGAGAGAGACTTTCCTTCTTCCAATTCACTGTTCTCCCTATAGCACTGAGGTTTTAAAACACTTCCAGCCTACTGAACTGCAAGTTCAGAGACATTGTTACCTGTAGCAGGTTATATTTTGTACACCAGAATTACAAAAATCCCCTTGATGCTTCAGTGGTCCAGTGCTGAGGTGGATTCCACAGAGCAGCAGAAAGCCTCACACAGAAGATTTCAGCTCTTTAATGGTAGAGCAGCAGAAGGACAAGCCACACCAGCATGGTAGCTCGAGGGTGGCTCAAAAAGTGATGTCTGCTGCATTTGAAATTTGACCAGAGGTGTGTGCCACAGCAAGGCTGAGACAAGAGGGCAGCCCTAGTTCATGGTGCTGATGCACAGGAAGGATGGCACAGGACCGTAGATGTCACAGTGTCAGTCAGGGGGTCAGGAAATCCAGAGCTGATGGGTGTGTGCAGCAGTGTCTGCCTTAGCAATCAACAGGTTTCACTGGGAAATCATATCTGAGCTGTCTAGAAATTGGGCAGTTCAGCTACAACCGGGCAGTGGTGTGCAGAGAGGTCAGAGATCACACAGGCTGCACAGCCTTGCTGGGATCCTGGGAAAGCATCTGAGCAGCCAGACTGCAGCACAGTGCCAGAACAACACTGCTAGCAGTAATGAGCTTAAAGGCAGGCTGGGAATGTCCTCCTGCTCTGTGACTGTACTCCTTTGAGCTGCATCCACACATCCCCCAGATCCCTTGGTGCTGTCAAGCCTCTGTGCCTTGAGAGAGCACAGGTCCCCCTTCACGTTGTTTGCTTCTCCTCTCTCTTAGCAAAGGGCAGAAAAGCAGCTAGTGGGAGAGTTGTTTGTGCTGCCTGGCATCAGGTGAGAGCTCCTGTACACCACAGAGAATCACAGACCTTTCAGCAGTTCCCTGAGCAGTGTAAAGTGGCAGGAAGGGAAAGAGGGATTCTGGCACACGGCTGCATGCACTGTCCTGTCGTCCTGTCAAAAAGCTTGAGCTGGAACAGACACTGAACACAAGAGTGAGCAGGACAACCTCTCTGGGGTGTTAGGGATCATACAGTTATACAAACTTGGGACAAAATTCTGGAAAACAGCCAGGCAGAGTCTCTTATACATAGGAAAAAAAATAGTTAAAGCAAAGACTTTGGGATTTTGATAAAAACCTTCTGCAGTTCAGACAGGATTTTCCCCTTCCTGATCTCAGCAGCTGTTTACTCCCCCGTTCCCAGCCTGCCTGGGTTTATCCTCCCAGCATTGCTCCATACCACTCCCTCTAAATCCCTCCCACCTTTCCTGCTTCTCTCCTATATTCTTTCTCTCACCAAACATAGTTTTGAAGAGATCAGGAACAGGGAGCTACAAATAAATAAATAAACTAGTAAAGGAGATGAAAAATGGTGAGTTGAAGATTAGAGGGCAAATGAGCCTCTCAGGGAAACTTTAATTCTGAATGCCTGAAGAGGTGATAAGTTAAGTGGTATTTAGTTTCCTTATTCCAGGCATATTTTAAAATTCTTTTAGACAATTCTCAAAAGACATATCATTGCTTTACATGAAACACAGTGGGGAGATTTTACCAAAATAATAATTTTTGCTCCCATCTTTTCTATCCTTAACTCCTACAGCAGCTGAGACTCTCTTACCAGCTATCTAGTACCCTAATTTGCTGTAATTTAGTCCTGCCTTGCTTCTGATAGCTTAATTACTTTCTAATTATTTTTTACTGTGGGAGGAATCCAGGTGAAGGCAGAAGAATGAGCTGTTATAAGTTATTTGTAATCTAGTAAAGTTACAGTTTCACTCCCAAATCAAGCCTGTCTCTTGTTTAGCACGACAGTAGAGTGATAATCCCAACAGACAAGGAAGGAGGGAAAGTTCTACTATGAGCATCCCTGTTTGGACTGAAGAGGTGATTAAAGATCAATCAATTTATTGCCTGTCAAAAAGTAAATTCCTTTCAAAAATAGTATTCCAGTCCTTCCTGCCAGCTCCCAACAGACTCATACTCCCTGTACTTCTATTTTATTGTAAATAAGAGATCTTGTGTTGCTATTGATCTTATTTCATTCATGAGTAACAAGAACAACAAACAGACTGAGAAATCTCTCTACTGCAACATGAAAAGTTGTCATCCAGGACCAGAAGTGTATTCTGAATTTTGGGTTCTTTTCCAAACCCTGGTTTTAGTAGGTTTCTCATATAGGCCTTTTTTTGTTTTCCTCTTTTTTTTCCCCAGATATTTAATATGAGTGTGAGTTACCTAATGTTAACCATCTAATTATGCTTGAATTTTCGTAGGAAATTACACCCAGTCTGTTTCAGAACAAGGATTTTCCTTCCAGGTTATTTTGATTCACACCAGTTACTCCCAAGACTTCCATGGTGGTTTGCTTTCATTAGACAATTCTTCCCTCCTCCTGTTCTCTCCATTATCTAAAATTCCCAAGCACAAAATCCTACAGACTTCATAAAACAAACTCTAAAACAATGGAATATTTTATCTTTCATAAAGCAAAACCCAACAGTTGTATTTCATTTAGTAAAACATAACAATTAGCTGTAATGTTCAGCATATAAATATTTTCTGTCTTCATTGGTGTATGAACATGTCTATCTATATCTAGAAAGATATATGACATGTTTATGTGCATAGAAGGTTTGAAAATACAGATTAATCTGTGATTTTTAAGTCTGAAACAGAAAAAAATAATTAGCATAGATTTTGTGTTAGATATTAGCTAGCAACTGCACATATAGACTCAAACACTTTCTGACAAATAATGTAGTATTGTGGTGCTTGGCTCAATCACATACAAAAAGACTAAAAAAGAGCAATGCAAAAAAACCAAAACCAAAAAAACAGCAAAACAAAAACCAAAAAAAACCACAAAAAAGTCCCAAAAAACCACAACAACACAAAAAAACCCCAAACAAACAAACAAACAAAAAAAACCAACCAACAACAAAACCCCCTAAAGCTTCAGGCATCAGGCTCCAGGCAATGATACAGATTTCAAGAAAAAAAATGAGCTTCAGGCCAAGCATTGCTCTGTTTGCCAACTTTGACATATTGGGTGACAGCATAATACATTTAGCCCTAATCTAACACATAATCCCACTCTAATTAAAATCTAGCATGTTTTGAACCAGGTCACATTTAGTTTTATTGACCACTGTGATGCTGTAAAAAGGTTTATGAAGATGGCTTAAAAAGTCTTAAGTGCTCAAGCAGATGTAAAATGTTTCCTACTTGAAAGCCAGATAGGTAATTGTCCTTTTCTTCTGTGATTTCTGAAGAAATCTATCTTTTTCTGATGTTTGTGATGTACCACTAAGAAAATTCTCTATGCCACTATCAGTAAGCTGAAGGTTTTTGAAATGTCAGCTATAAAGTAAGGCTATAAGTGTGTTAAGGTGGTTTTGTTTTTTTTTTTTTTTTCCCATAGGTTGCAGAATTTTGTAGGTTTTTTCACAGCTTCAGGACACCAACAGAAAATATTTTTTCTCCTGCCTTCTGATGTGATTCCTTTGAATCCCTTACTAAACTGAGCATGGATAAGAGCTGGCTTTCTTTTTCCATCCTTAATGGAGACAGAGTGGATGTGCTGTAGCTGGTTAGGACTGAGATGGAAATTGAGTGGGACTATGCTGGCTTTGTGCAAGACTGGTATCTGGAAGCTGCAATTGTAATTGAAAAAGTTTGAATTCTCATTTAAGTACAACACATCACTTTAGCTAAGTGTGTAAGGCTTAAAATCAAAGCAGCAATGCTGAATATCTTTCTCATGGAATATTAATGCAACATTCAGCTTTGAATTTCATTGGAATACCCTGTACTGTCAGGGTCTGCTCCAACCAATGGAAATAAGAAGACTATAATGAGTTTGTTCTCTTTTTCTATGCTTACATCCTCAGTAACAGAAGAGAAAGCAAAAAGTAGTTCATTTCTAGCAACTATCCAATTTCTTTAATAAATTTGCAAGCCAGTGATAGAGATTGTTAGTATAGAGTATTTTTTTCAGGGGAGGGAACGTTTCATCTTTCAGTATAAATATACTAAAATGCAAAGTACTCTTTAACTAAATCTGTGTGACTTAAGGCCACAAGAATGAATTTTATTTTGAGATGACATCACATATATTTAGATATCTACATGTTTGTGTCTGTAGGCATTATGGATATTTTCTGTTTGATGAGTGTTTAAACTTGAACTGTACTCAGCAGAACTCTCAAGAATTTAGTCAGTAAATTTTACACACCATCTCATAAAACATTTCAGTTTGTCTTAAGGTAGACCCCTACCTACCCCTTTAGTCAGCTAAACATCTGTCTAGACTCCATTGTTGACAAGCACTGGGGTTTAAAATGAATATTCAGTTTCTGTTGCCTATGGCTAAATGTTTAATATCATTTTACTAAAGGCTGATATGTTACTTGGCTTCTAGATCTGGGAAATGAGGAGGCCATCTGTATCAAAAATTTGTGGAATTCAAACCAAAGGATTAATTACCTTGCTAATCACAGTTAGGTTGCAGTAAATGGTAACCAGTTTGGTCAGGCTGCATGTCCAAAACTCCCCGTTTGCTGGCCCTCAGGGTCAAGGGAAGGAATAGAAATAGTGTAGCAAAAAATCTTTAATTGATAAATTCTGTCTAAGATTAAGAGTTTTTACTTAGGTAGTTACAATAATCAGCTGCTATTAAATGAATTTTAAAACACTAATAAATTTTTACATTTCTGAGTTTATAGTGAACTCAAAAAAATACACAGGCTAAGATTGACTCTTCATACTTGTGAATTATTACTTTTCAGAAAATAAATATGCAAATTTTGTATATCTTATCTTCTAGACTTGATTTTGACACTCTCAGCTTCAAAACTGTTTCACTGCTGAGACAAAGAACTTGCAAAAAAAATTATCTTCACAATTCTGTTTATTCAGGGGCTGAATTTTAACGGAAGGAAACATGGAATGGATCCATCATATTGACCACATCCCCTTTAGGGGTGGCCACAGCTACAAGCTGGCCCCACAGCAAAGCCCATATGGATGGTCTAGTGCTAATCATTGAAAGTGAGGGATGCTGGATACTTGCAGGGGAGGTATTGTTGCAATTCTGAAACTTGCTGGCAGGAAGGCACTGTAAACAGAAATAATGAAGTATTTGGAACTGTTTAAAAGTTCCAAAACAGAAAACTGGGGGTTTGTGCTAAGAGAATTAAGGGAACTGTCAAAACACCAACAGTCCAGCATGCTATAGATGAAGTAACAACACAGGAACCTCATGCAAGGCAAAAACCATCACAGAAAGCTGGAGTAATAACAGAGAGCTGGGACACAACTGCTCCCTAAACTTTGTTTGGAGCTTCACTTAACTCTCCAGGGAAAACTGCCTTGTTTAAGCAACTAAATTTCTTGAGATAAGCATTAAAGATTTATATTGCTCTGTGGAAATAACAGGCTTCTCTGGAGGGCAGTAAAAAATGCTCAAATTCCATCTTCCTAAGAAACATTCCCAGAAGAATCTATATTGACTAAACTTTAACTGTGCAATCTTGCCATACAGAACAGCTCCTGGCCATAAAAGGTTTTAAGCTTTGTAGCAAGTTTGCAAGGCCTCAGGACCAAGGCTTGTCAGCTTTGCTCTGTGTGAGCCTTTCTTAACCTGGTTGCAGCTTTGTTGTGCTTGATTTATCTGTGGAAATTTCTCTAATTAACCAGGTGTCTGTAATTAATTTGATTTACTTTTGTTTAGCATAAGTCAGAGTTGTATACAGGTGGCAATAACAAGGAGTTGTTCCTTGCAGAATGCATAAGTTATTAACAAAATTATGATAGGTTGAGAAATGCAGGTCTTGTAAATCAGTGGAGGCCTTGAAAAGTGGAGACATGGATGGAACTGAGTATCAAAGGAAGGGCCAAATGTATAAAAGCATTTCACAAAACATTAAAAATTACCCCAGATGGATCCTGGAGGAGAAGATGTTAATATTTTATTAATCCCAGTGGAAGATTCTGGGTGCTGACAACTATCCATAGCATCCTCATCAACACTGCTTAATATCTTAGTTATTAGTGCCTAACATCTTTTAATCACCCATGAGGAATTGAAAAGAGCATTTCAGACTTTTTTTTCACTGGCACTGCCTTTACTTTCCCTATTGAGCCCTATGCAAGTACCAGGGAATAGTCATCAGAGAGAGGGCTAAAACAGCCCCAGTGTGAAAGATGTTCTTTGCCTGGCTTGGGAAAGGAGTTAAAAAACTTTGAAATATTTACTTTAAGTGGATTTTTAAGAATTTCATTAGCCATGGGGTACTGTGAAGATCTTGGCAGCCTTGCAAATATGATTAAGTGAAAATTAAGAATCCAATTCATTCTACCTTTAGACATTAACTGAGGTGTTAAAATCATGAATATGACTGTTTCAAATTGTCTCATGGAGAGAGAAATCTGCCTTCAGATTGATCTGAGACCTAAACTGTTTTCAAAGTTTACTTCTCTTTATTGAAGCAAGGTCTGAGATTACCAACAAAGACAACTCCTTAAAATGCTAATTTTGGATGAAATTAATCCAGGTGTAAGGTTGGCTATCAAGTTAAGTTCTGGTAAATTAAGGCTATGAGGATGTCAGCAGTGCTCAGTATGGTGGATTACCTGCTAAAATCATTATAGATGCTGAAGCTTCACATAATTTGCAAACTAAGTGAAAGTGCGACTTTGTAGGGCAAAATTCTTAATATGATTGACCTTCATGCATAATAAAGGCTGATACAATTAAGTTGTCTTCAATTTTATGAGAATGTGTCTATTTCAGAGTGATGTTGACCAACACAAAAGTTCTGGCCATTCTGTACCTGAGGTTAAGTCTTATGATCTGTGCTGGTTCACATCCTACCTGTTTAGAATAAAATAAATCTTGCAGATGACCCAGGATGAGACTGAAATTTCTCACTGTCCTAGGCCCACTGGAAAAAGGTTTTCAATGCATGTAAACGTGTATCCAAGTCCTTTGTTTCTGTCTCTAACAACATCACTTGACTAATTGCAATCATCGTGTTTTTCGGTGATATACTAATATTTAATTCATTTTCACCCATTGAGAAACTAAACCAATAGAAGAAAAAACAAGGAAATAAGAACATGGGAATGTAACTCCCATTAGTCTTCAAATCTTTCATTAATCATTTCCTTCTGTTTCTAAAAGATGTCATATATGTATTCAAAAAGTGATTTATTGTAACTTGAATCACATAATCTGATTTTTTCATGACCTTATCACAGACAGCCTTACAATGATTTTGGCTATGTGAACAGTGATCTATGGATGTATTCAGTAGCCCAGCTGAGATTTCCTAGACCTGTGATTAATGGTGGGTTCAGGCTGTCCATTGTACATCCTCTGCTGTGGCATAAACACTATATTCCCAAGTCCAGAATCCTGTTGTAAATGTACAATCATAACATAACTTGATGTCACAATGCTGACAGGAGCTTTTAGCTGTAATTAATTATCATTTGTTTTAACAGAGTTAAGGTGGAGTTAAAACAATAGGAACAGCTTAGTGTAGGACCTCAAACTAAAGCACTCTGAGAATGGTCACTCAAGCCAACAGCCCCCAAGCACGAGTGAAATTAATACCTTGTAATAAAATGCACTTGAATTCCAATATTTAATATTTGGATCTGAATCCAATACACTTATCAGATGTTTGAGCTGCCTGAGTTCTGCTCCGCTGCAGACAAAAGCCCTAACTCAGTCCTGCCTTTTTAATAGAATTTCTGTTTCTCCAAGACATACTAGTGGGGCATCCACAGCTTATCTGGTCTGTGCATCTTACCTGTTCCAGTATCTTGTCACTCTCATCACAACAGATTACTTGCTCATGTTCAGTCTAAACCTGCCATCTTTCAGTTTAAATCTACTGCCCCTTGTCTTGTCCCTGGAGTCCTTGGTGTTTCTCTGTATTTCTTTCAAGTTTTTTTAATATATTAAAAGGCCACAATAAGGCCTTCCCATGACTTCTTTTAGCTGAAAAATCCCAGCTTTCTTGGCCTTTCTTCACAGGAGAGGTGTCCTGGTCCCCTGGTCATTGTCATTCTCCTCTGGAACAATTTGGACAATGTCCTTGTCTTTCTTGCACTGGGGTCTCCTCACCTCTTATTCATTGGCATGGAGGTTGTTCAATCTTCGAGAATGTGATACTTGAACATTAACCATCTTTATCCCATCCAATATGGGATAAAGCCCTCTTTCCTCTTTTCCTCCTTTCCCACTTGTGAGCAGATCTCCTTGCCTCCAGGATCCTGAACTCCACCATTTCGTGGCCACTGCAGCCAAGGCTGCCTTTGATCTTCACCTCTGATGAGCCCCTGCATATCAGTGAGTGTGAATTTACCATTATCATTAATGTTAGCTCCCAAACATGCCTAAACATTTAAAATCAAGGCAATTTTGCAATTTCTTTTCGATTTCTGATAAAAATGTTAAGCAGCATCAGTCCCAGTATCAATCCCTGTAAAAGTCCTCTCTTAATAATAAATATTTTTGGAATGTTTACTTTCTATTTCTTAATGAAACTAACTTCTAGATTCAATATTGCAGAGGCTGCTTTTTCTACTATTCTTAAGTTTTCCTGCTGTCTTTCTTTTTCACTCCTGAATAATTTCCTTGCACTCCCAGAATTCCGCAGTCCAAGAGGTCTGATCTGCAGATTGCTTTTTATATTTTCTATCACACTGATGGAACAAGGATAATTAGAATATAAAATAATATCTTGCAGCTACCCAAAATCCCCCCTCCAATTCAATGAATATTTCCTGCATGCCATTGATTTATACTGGAGGAACAGCTTAGAGGGTGTGTGGTTTATTATACAAAAAAGGAAATAATTATATAATATTTCACCTCATTTCACACAGAGGGTTAAAGCACATAGAACTAAAAGAGTAATGGAAGAGCTTGAGAAACATTGATTCTTAAACTGTGAGCAAATAAAAGCACTACAAACTTCTGCTAATCTAGATCTCATTCAGGGTCACAGGGTCTTGCTCCAAATATTATAGTACAGTTAAATGTAGCTGAGAGGCTATTTAATCCTTGCAGAGAGATATCGTAAAAATTATAATAAAAACCACATGGAAATGTGAGCTTAAGCAGGAAATTATGATCTGGGAAATTTATAGAATGGATGAAAAGAAAGTTCATGTTCCCCTTACTTTTTCACCAGCACTAAAGCCACAACTATTTTAGAGAAAAGCCTTAGTAAGAAATACAGGTATAAGAATTACATTTTTCCTATCTATGATTTGGAGCAACTCCAGGTTTCACCACATCATTGCTGATTCTGATCAGATTGAACTCATTTCTTTGTAGTGTTAAACTGTGATCATCAATTTCTCTTCAAATAAGAAGGAGGAGAAACAAAAGTTAACTGCATCCTTCTATTTAATTTTGTCATCTCCTGTAGTGAGCTCATGCTTTTAAAATGATTTTCTGACAATATTTTATTGGTAACTGCATGTTACAATAATTATTTGGCTTACAAACAGACTTATCCCACTACCCTACCCTGATGCAGAACAGACTATGGACAGAAAGAAACATAAAAGTTAAGAAAGGAAGTTTCTTGGTTTTTACAAGTTTGTGTCAGAATTCTGAGCAGCAACCTTAACATTGCCAAACTGCTCTCTTTGTTCTTTTATATGTATTTGTGGGAATGAGAATTGAGGTGAAAATATGAGTAAACAATGGGCAAACACTGACATCACTCAAGTGCCTTAAGCACAGGTTAGTTCTCTTGAAAACTGGGTATAATTCCTCATGCAAGGTCAACACTGAGCAGGAAAGGTTTCTCTGAAGGTAAAAAAAAAATCTTTTTTCCATACGGGTCCGTGAACAACCTGATTTAGTGAGTGGCATCCCTGCCCACGTGAGGGGGTTGGAGCTAGTTGATCTTTAAGGTCCCTTCCCACCCAAGCCCCTCTGTGATTCCATGGCAGATGGAGGCTGGAGTGTCCTTACAGAGATCTGTGGGAGAGCTGTTCCCACCCAGAGTGGCAGTGGCACACAGCCCACAGGTGCTGTGTGCTCTGTGCTGCTGCTTCCTCCCCGATGCCGTTGGGAGCAGTTCAGAACTCGGACCACAAGAAAGATTGCAGCACTTGACTGAGCCAAGAGAAACCAATTATATTAATAATGGAAAAATTCTGAAAAAATGTTCTGCTTCACCTAGCTTTAAATGGGTCTGTTTTCCACAGTTCCTCACATTTCCTGCTGCATCCAAGCTGATAACTTCACAGGTGTTGGGTTTGGGGTGGGGTTTTTTGGTTGTTTCTTTTTGTGGAGTGGGGGTTTAGTTTCTCTGCTTGCTTTTGGTTAACATAGACCTTTTCAAATACCGTGTTTTTCAAATAAATCTATCAATATTTTGAAAACCACAAAATACTTCACACAGCTTTCATTTTTCATGTAATTATATAATTGTTAAAACCTCATTAAAGCAGCACCAGAAAATGTGATGAAAAAGGGTAAATCACTGTCATTATTATGTGTGAAAAATTCTCAATTTTTGAAAAAGACCTTCTTTTCCAACAAAATTTGTCTTGCATGAAAATTGATGTCTATTTTCTGTCACTGTGATATAGTTATTTATTGTCCACTCATGTATTACAAATTAAAAATTACATTAAGCATACCAGAAAAAAAAATATAAAGTTATCTAAGTAGTCTTTTGCTTTAGAAGACATCACCATTGCACTGAAATTAATTTTAATTTATCAAGTATTAGTACATTATTTTTTGCAATGCTGTCTTAAAAGGAAAAAAAAAGTTGTGCCATCAGGTTTCCTGTTGATTAAGTAACCAAAGATTTATTGTCATAACAGTTTTCTCATGTTGAAATTTTTAACTTAACAGCTTACACTATTGCATTCTGGTCAATATAAACACATCCTTCTCCCATCTCCATCTGTGACTAGGTTTTATTTCTGTGTTGAAAGTTGTTATTTTTGTCCATTCCTCAAATCAGGTAAGAATAACTTGTTTGTTTCTTTTCTGTTGACACCCCCTTACACTCAATTTCCTTTCCAATCTAAATAATGCATATTCCTAGCCTGCTTCCTTCACACTCTCAAAGTCTGCCAATTGTGATTATTTAAAATAAAATTAATTATTTTCCAGTGTTTTAAAGTGGACAGCTTCTTTTCTTAGTTCTTCCTTTCCTGAAAAGAAGGGAACTTGAATAACCCCAAGACAACATGCTATCTTAAATAGGAATTATCAGATAGAGTACAATTCTGTTTGCAGGGTACATTGACACCTTAGTTTTGTCTAAATTCTGTTTGAAGTGGATGTGATGTGGTCCTTTGGGACTTTACTATGATTTTTATTAGAACTGAAAGAATTTATTCAAACCAAAACTGAGTAGGGTTTTTTTTTGGTTTTTGGGGCTTTTTTGTTTGTTTGTTTGTTTTGTTTTGTTGAGTTTTTTTGGGGTTTTTGGGGGGTTTTTTTGTGTGTTTTTTGTTGTTGTTTTGGTTTGGTTTGGGTTTGGGCTTGTGGTTTTTTAGGGATTTTTTTTTGGTTTTTTTTTCAGAGTACGGCTTTTTCCTCCTATCTCTCTTGCTCTTCTTGGTGTCACCCCTGGTTCTGCTACTATAAACAGTTACTGGGCTGCCAGTGGAGGGTACCTGAGACCTAACCTGGGCTAACCATTTGTGTAATGGGGTAAAAGGACTGTTAATGAAACAGATCACAAACGTTCCCAGTGGCAGTAGAGGGACAGAGGGAATGAGAGGATCTAGTGGGAATGAACAGTGATCTTGGGACATTTGGTGGACAAAGAGGAGCCTTCTACAAACTGTTGAAAACTGATACACTGTCTGTGCTCTCCAGGCTACAGAGGGCATTGGTCTTGGTGAGGAGGTATTGGATGTTACTGCAGGTTTTTCAAATTTTTCCTATTGTTGCATGAGAGAGGATGAATTTTCCAGTGTCCGAGCTGCCATTTCTGTTTAGCAGGAGGCTGCCAACCTTTCTAACTGAGACAGTGAGATAGGTTCTGACTGAGATTACTTCACAAGTTTTGAAAATTCCATTAAAGTATTTGTCTATGGTTTGTTTTGCTTTTTTTTTCCTTTTTGCTGTTGTTGTGGTTCATGTGTCTGTCTCTAAAATGCTGGGTTTACATGTTCACATCTTGCAGCTGAAAGCAGAGCATGTCCTGCAGGCAAATGGTGTAAAAGGTTTTCCTAATGCTGCAAAGAGTCAGAATCCACAATCTGGAAATGTGAACTATCCTAGTAAATTATCCCAGGTGTCAGGGATAATGATATTTCCCTTTAATTTGCTCATCAGAGTAAAGAAGGAAGGATAAAGGTAGGGTTTACTGCAAACCTGGTGTGCACTTCCCAAGATGGAAGTCAGTTAGAGTCTAAAGATAAGTAAAATTTAGAAGATCAATTCAACAGATGTGCATTTGTGTATTGATTAGGATGGAGACAATAACCAATCAAATGTATGCAGCATATGCTCCCAGCCCCAAGCAAAGCTGAGTGAGGCAGAAGTTCAAACGGGCAGCCTCAGCATAATGTCTGAGATGTGATATTTGTACCAACTTGTTTACGACTCACAGCGCTGCAGAATTACCCAATCTCCGTCTGCTGGTTGGGAAGCAGACGAGCAGAAATAGCAGAGCACCAGACATGCAAACCATTCCTGCTGGCATCTGTGTGCCATTCATGAAAAAGGAAGTACAGAAGACATGCACACATACCCTGGTGATGATACAGAGAGATGGGACACCAAAATAGGCCTGGATATCACATCTTGAAATTAGACTAAAAACATGCCAAAGTCTCTAACTAGGCCCTTAATATAATTGTCCAAACATTGCATTTTACTGCAGCTATGGACAGAATTGTAAAAGACTAATAGGTAGAAGAAACAAAAACATTTAAAACAGTAAACATCACTAGAGGGAAAAAGGCTGTACAGGGAGATACAACTTGTCAAACTAAATTACTGAAGTATTTAAAACAAGTCAATATTGGAAAAAAGGAGGTGTTTCTGATCTATTTTTTCTAATTGACACTCCAGTTTTAAAAATTAGGGAATGTTTTTCTACTTACATGCAAGTAATTAAGAGAGATGTGCATTTCACTTGTATAAAGTCTCTTTGCAATTTGCTGTCAGAGTAATGGGACATTACCTGTAACCTGCAATGATTGTAAAATAGATTCCAGGCTACCAGCACTGTTTTCATGGATGTGTAGTGCTGTGTCATGATCTTAGCACTTTCTTCTTGTTTCAGTGAAGGTAAAGTTTAATTACTTAAGCATTAATTTCATTGTATAAATTGAACTCAAGTCAAGAACACAAAATTAATCATAAATTACAGCTGACCTTTGCTTCATGTATAGTATTCAAGACCAGAGAGTTATTTGGAGACTACATAATCTCTTGTCTGGAAAGAAAGTAGATTTCTTAGTTTCAGAACATGAATATGTAAAGCAATTTATCCTGAGACCATGTCATGTCTTTCATCAGATGAGATGCATCTCTCTCATCAGATGAGATGAAATGTACACCAGTAAAATAATCTGTAAACATGTTAATAATAACAAATTAATAACAAAAAAGGCTATTATAAAACCTTTAATCCACTAAGACTTATATAATTCTACTCACAAGTTGTATTAATTAAAAGGGTTTTAACATGGGCAAAGCAAGGAAAGGCAAACAGCAATCCTTAAAATTAAGCAAGAAAAGTTTTGACATCTACCAGAGTTTCTTCTGAGGTCTGGAAGAGAACTTATGGAATTATCATATTTATGCACACCCAGTTACTATACTTTCCACACACTAAAACCTTTTCAGGAAACTGGATATTGGGGAAAGTGTACCTTTGCTCTGACTTAAGTACTGGCCATCCTTATTTTAGGAAGATCTAATCACTGGTGAAGGAGAAGGAACCCCTCTATTTTTTTTACACACGGGGCATTTTGGATCAACTCTGAAAAAAAGAGATCTTATACCTCCAAAATGGGCAGTAGTAGGTGGTTAAACTCCCAGCTTCTGCTACAAACAGCTCCACATTCATTTCCTGCTAAAATCTGAAGGCATGGAATTTTTTTTGCTTTAACAGACTGTATTGATTTCCATGGCTATTAAAATAGAGATCCTCCAGGGAAGAAACTCAGTTTTAATAGGATGGAGCAGCTGAGTGTACAACATACACTTCAGTTTAAATAGGTTTCAGAAACAAGGGTTAGGGCTCATCAGTCTCACTTGCCTTTCAGCACAGGCACCTACCATTTTAACTGGTTATTTGCACTTCCATTATCATCAACAGAGATCTGATCAATTCAGTTAATGGAGTTTAGGATGCAACTCCTGTGAACAAACATAGGCATCTGTTTAGGATAAGATGAATCACACTCTAAATTCCATTGTCTCTATTACTAGATCTTCTCTGGCAGTAAAGAGAATTAAAAGTGACTTGCTGAAATGCACATCAGCACCCACATTTAGTCAGACGAATCCTTCTGTAAGGGATGCCACCTGAAGAACTCAGTATTACAAATGTTCCAACAGTTTGTCTAACCCAGCCTGATAGGACTGAGCATGTCACCAAACAGCTCTCTTTTCATCTCATAAAGAGGACTTTTCTCTAACTTATTTCCTCTGCAGCGTGGTAGAAGAAGAAATGACACTTGACTAGTAAACTGAGAGAAATTATTCTACATAACTATCTACAAACAAACAGAATGGCCATGTGAAAATCTGAGGTCAGGCTCTCTCAGAGAAGTAACACATTTTGTTCTGACTTCTCCAGTGGGAGATTTTCACCTTTGGCACAGGGGTAAATAACCTTTAAAGGGTTTACCACATATACACAACTGCCTTTAGAAAATCAGGCCAGCACAATTTCCATCAGGCCAACTTGCATTGTGGTGTCTGTGCCCATGGCATAAACAGGCTGAAAGAGTTGCTGAGAAATCATATAAGGCAGGGAGCTCTGAGATGGACTGGTCCAGGAATCTGAAGTAGCACATCATGTCTATCAAGCTCTTATCCCACACACTTAAGCGCCTTGTGTCACACAGTGTGGCAGACCCAAGCTAAATTTGTGCTCCCATGGCACATGTTCTGACCCATACCCAACATCCCCTGAGGGTTGTGTAAATGGCACTGCCTGATAAACTGGTAACAACTCACAGTTCAGCTGTTGAAAACCCTTGCTCATATTCCCTTTAGGCCATTCAGTCTTACTGAACATGAATACCAGCAGAATAATTTCATTTCTGTTTTCATCTCTCTTTCTTCCCCCTCCACCGCTTTTTTTCTCCTTAATTCATGAGGTAGCAAGAGAAATTGGAAAACACTATTCTTTCAGCTGCCATGTTCACCCTCCTTTAATGTGTCTACATTTTGAATACTAGAAAGACTCTAGAAGTGCATACAAATGATTGCTGTGTTCATTAATGCTGAAAAAAATAATAATCCAAAAAAAAGCAGCTGAGGTATGGCTGAATGTACAAGGATATAAATATCACTCAGCATTTAACCAGAGCTCGTGTTGTCTGGTGTAAAAATCCAATAAACCTCCTATTTAAAGGGAAGTTATTTACAGTGTTTTTCCTCCCTTAGGGAATACATTTACAAGCTTGATGCCAATAATTCTAGGCAGGAAACATTGTGATTACATCTGAAAATAGTGTTCAGCAGCAGATGAATTAGCTGTCCCCTATGTTGGCAGATAACTTTATTTGTGTTTCACAGCTATTGTTTTTGTTAAAAAAAGTAATTTTTAACAGTTTATCAGGGATTAGAAGTGCAGAGTATCATAGATACATGGAATAACTGTGGCTGAAAAGGCTATCTGGCTATTGTGTGGTTCGACCTGCATCTCAAAGCTGGTCTAGATTCAAAGTTAGATCCACAGACATCCAAATATTAGAGCTTCAGGAGTTCCAAAAATCTGTCAAAGATCTGTAACTGTCATTAGATCAATTTCTAGTTTTTAGACTTATTTGTTTTAAATTTTTTTGTGTTTGGAATCCAGTCAGCTTTCACTAGAGAATGAGGACAACTGACTGCAGAGGGCATTGCTACTGCAAGGTGTGGACCAACTTACACTTCTGGCTTAGTTTTCCAATGAGTTTGAGCTTCCAGATTTGTTCCTGTAATGCATTTTCTGACTTTACTCAGCAAAAAAGAAGTCTTATCCAGCAAATCCTAATGAAGAACCTGTGAGTAAGAGCATGGAATATAGACTGAATATTAGTTGGAATCCTGAGGGAATTTTCTCTATCAAATTTGGGTTTGATGTCATTCTTAGCATGCAAAGCTTAAAGATGAGATAATGATGCCTAAGGTGTCTCTAAAAAAAACCAAAACCCCAAACTGTTTACATTATTTACACTCCTGATGAGAAATGCACAATGAAGCAGTCTGGAAGCCTTTGGAGACCAGCTCCATGACTCCAGCTGTTTTCATTATCCTTACATCCAGTTTCCAGCTGTGCCACAGTTGTGCCTGGAAGGAAACGTAGTTTGAAGGCACATGATGAGTATTTTGAGCTGACACAAGAGCAGAATGTAAATGCTCTGATGCTGAGTGGTCATTCCCACAATGCAGCTTAGGATGTGATGGAGGTTAATATCAGAGTAATAGATATGAGGATGTATCTTTTTATATGGCAAGGTTTAGGGAGTGGGGGAAGTTTTGTCAGAAGAGATCAGAGGCTCACAGCTGGTTGGACACAGTTCCAGCTGACTCCTAAATGGCCCCACCACTGGCCAAAGGCTGCTTCAGCAAAGCTGGTGTTGTCTCTGCAAAAACAGATTTTAAAAAGGAACACTGTAGCAGCTGTGAGAGAGGAGTGAGAAAAGATGTGAGGGAAAAAATCCTGCCTTTACATCTTTTCTTCTGCTGTCCTGTTGAGGAGGAGGAGTGAGAAAGTGCCTAGGTGAGCATCCAGAAGCCAGCCAAGGTCAAACTCACCACAGGGAATCTGAAATAAGCTTCAGGAACAGAAAAATGACCAGTGGCATAAATTAAAATGAAGGCATTTCTGCTGATTTTCTTCAGAATCAGCCCCTTACTTGTCTTCAAAATAATACAACAAATGTCATGAAACCACAGTCCTTTTGAAGTCTCCATCACCAGTTCTGTCACCTCAGCTGGTGCCAGCCAGTGAGATTTTAAAAGTTATCATCCTGTGCTATTGGATACCATCTCCATAGTTTAGAAATAGGAAATGATTATTACATGCAGGATTAAAACTTGTTTTGATATATAGTAAAGAAAATTATTATAAAAAAACAGCACTGAAATTCAGACTTTTAAAAGTGTGTTTGTGATAAATTGAAAGTACAGAACATGATACACTTGAGTGAAAATAGGTTTTTTACCTCACATTTCCATTTTCCTGGAAGTTAGGAACACTGACGAAATCTACACTTCCTAGGAGAGACTATTATTTCTTTTCATTTACAACAGAGCACATTAAATTCTTGCTTAATTTCTTTTTTTAAGTCCTAGTTCCTCTTTTTAGTCTTAGTTCCTAATGCTTATGGTGATGGCATATCTGCTAGAAAGAATAAAAGAGATTATCTAGAAATGTGAGGGAATGACCGACAAGAACTTAAAGGAGATACCTGTTTTGAATGATTACAAAACACAATATATCAAACCCTTACTCACCTAAGAATACCTTATTCACAGGATTAATCTCCCTGATTTACACAGAGCAAGGATGACACAGGGGAGGAACTTTTGTAGGATTGGGCCCTCAAGTGACCCTCAGAGGTGATTGGTTTCTCCTTTGGCAGTAAACTTTTGTGAAAACAAATTGCCCAATCTACAATTTGTCCCTGTAGTGTTCTACTGTTTACGGATCATTTACAACACTCTTGTGAGCACCTTGCTAAAAGTACTTTGAAATATCAAAATGGACATTATTTGTGTAATAAGGTTTGGGGTTTAATAGCTTCATTCACACATGAGGAATCATAGGCTTTCCTGATAGGCATCTATTAAACAAAATGGTTTTCAACCTCTGCTTGAGGGGAGAAAACCTTTGTGTTACTGCTCTGGACTAAGATTAAATAGGCCTTATGTCTAAGCAGGAAGGTTTTTTTTTGTAGCAAGAAAGAGGAGCAGATTTTCAGTACCATGCTTTTTTTAGGGTGGCAACTGAAATGGAAAATAATGCATGCTGCTGTCAGAAAGATAAAAGAGATTGGGAGAGAAGTTTAGAGCATAAGGAAACCTAATTATTGAAAATATGTCCTTAAGTCTGATTTCCAATTTTACTAATGTTCTTGGAGTTGAAGGTGGGTGACCAGGATAATTTTCTAAAATTCTTCTTTTTACATCTTCTTAACAGTCAAAGAAATTCTATTCTTAAACCATTTGTGGCACCAATGGCATTCATCAAGATGGGATGAGCAAGACTCTCTCTTTCAGGTACAGAAGCCATTTATTGTCTATATTGTTAATCTCTTCACTACGTCTTTTCTACTTAATTAGATAACTTGAAGGAACATTGATAGGCTCTGAAGCTTCATTCTACCTACAGTAAAATTGTGGTTAACTTTGTCATTATTTTAATCTGGGACAGCCTCAGGACAGCCTAATTTTAGGCCTTCGTGCAAGTTTGATATCATTCCCAACAGGCATTTTGTATGTGGCTGCTCTGATCTGTAGGCTAATAGAATTTTATAAGAAAAGCAGAGGCCATTCTGTTTCATTCAAATTTAGTGCCAGAAGGAAATTCTGATCAAATTTATTTTAAATAATTGATGGCTTGCTGCCCCAGTTTACCATATAAACTCTTAATACTGGCACTTGCTACAATACCTTAAGAGTTTTTTTGTCCTGATTCAGTTTTTTACCCTGAGCTATCTACTGTAATTTCAGATGCTTTAGAGTGCCATGCATGGCTGCCACTTTTCAGAAATATTATATTTGCCAGGTCAATGTTGGTTTCTGGCAGCTTTAGACAGCTCAAGTGGTGACAGAGGTCTTTGCACAGAAATCTGAAATTCAGTTTTGGTGAAAATGCATTCACTTAACTAACTACAATGGAAATCTACTGCTTGACTTACACCTTAAACAGCTCTGATTTTCTCTGGTTTATTTTCCCTCAACTCATATGTCACTGCAGAGTGGCACAGATCCAATGACAGATTTCCCCATCTCCTAAGCTCTCAAACATATATGACATTTCACATGGCTTTACATAACAGTATTTAGGCATTTAGCTCATGTTTACAAGCTTGTGTGATAGGTATTTTGATCTGAAGCTGAATTCTACCCTCCGTGACTGTTAATCAGAGAGCTTGTCCTGAAAGAGACACTAAAAAATCATTGCACTGAGCAGATTTGACTGTGTCCATACTAATAAATTAAAAATGGCCAGGCCAAGGGCTTGGGTCAATTTTCACTTTATTGAGTAATGCCTGAGGGCAGTCAGGAGTTAGATAACATGAGGGGCTGCTGTAATTAGGCACTTAGGACCTAACTATTTTGAGTAAAAGGACTGGTTTATGTTGTGGACAAGAAAGCTGCCTCAACCCGACCTCTGTTTCCTGTAACCCTGTCCAGGTGATAATCCCCAGTGGCAGCTGTAATTTGTCTGGTCACTCAAACTGGATTCAGGGGAAGCAGATAAGGACATAATAGCCAAGGGCTGATTTAATCAGTGCATCTGCTTAACCAGTAGTGCTGGTCAAGGTTTGACTCAAGCCAGGTTTGGAGGAATCCAACATCCATAGTCAGTATGCAAATATAACCGGATCAATCCCCTTACTCCATAAATAGCGGACATAAATAATGTGAGCTGCATGCCAGAATCTCCCTCTGAACAGTGGCATGTCTCAAGGTTACTCCTCGAGGCCAAGAGAGTCTTTATTGTGTCAAATACTCAGTGAATTGGAAAACTTTGAAATCTAAGATAAGTGATTTAAATGACTTGATTGCACAGATCCTTTAGGCATAATCCACTGACCAAGTCTGGGACAAAGTCTGCATCCAGCCACACCTAAACTCCCCACTGAGAAGGAATTCAGAATGCATGAGTCAATGAAAAGCTGGCTCTGACCCCATCCTCTATGCAGTAAACACTCAAAAATGCCTTGCCATTGAATCTTGTTAAATCAGTGTCATATTTACCATCAACTTTGTAAAATCACTCTTTTATATCAATACATGTGATATTTCTCTCTTATGAGTGTTTGTCATTTCACTCACAACAAAGCTGCTGTGCTAAATGACCTCAGTGCCAGAGAATGTACCTTATTCTGCTTCATTTGCTAGTTTGGGTGTTTTGTCTGTGAACAGCTAAGTTGCAGTTTTGTATCACAGTGAAAGTGATGTCACACCTTGGTCTCTCTCTGCCACAGGATGCTCTCATTGCCTTTCTCTTCAGGCCCTGAGTAACTTTCATTTCATCTCCTACTTCACACCAGTGCTGGGGCTTGTTTGATCTCTCAGGGAAGCAGTTCAGAGAAAAATGTACATTTTTCTACTGTACTTATTTTATGGGTCACCTGAGGGTTTCATGCCCACAGAGATCACACTTATGCAAGTGTTTTCACAAAGGAAACAACCCATGGGTGCATCAAGCCATAGAAGGGAAAGGGAAAAGAGCATGACTAGAAGACATTAAATCAGTATTTCCTTAATCCATGCTGTCACAGTGCTGCCTGTGGGTGCAGATACCCTACAAATCTGTGCCAATTTAAAAATGGTGGTGCAGCAGTGAAGTGTTGTTCCCTCCTGCTTCAGCAGTTGGAGACTTCAGTGACGTGTTTTAGCCTCTCCATAGGGTGACCCAGATCAAGGGTCTGCTGGTAACTAACTCTCCCTGGTGGGTTCACCTTGGCCTCCTTCCCTGGACACTTTCCCTGCCCCTTCTCACCTAAAGAGAAGAAAAAAGGGTGGAATAGCTCAAGGACTGAGGTAAAGACAGGGAAATCATTCACCAGTTACCACCACAGCAAAAAAGACCTAACTTGAGGAATAGTAGTTTAATTTATTGTCAGTTAAAATAGATTCAGGTAGTGAGAAATAAAGACGGAGACTAAACTCTGGGCTGCAGGGGTGTCTCTGCTCCAGTGGGGTCTCTCCAGGCCTTTCAGGGAAAGATTCCTACTCCAGGGCCCCTTCTGCCCTCCTCCTTAGGCCCCTTTTGGGGTCCCTCTGCTGCTATTCTCTCCTTGGCTCCCTCTTCCTCTGCTGCTGTTGCCTGTAGCCCTTTCAGGAATCTGTTTCCCCTGGCTCCCCTAGCTTGGCTGAGGGACTTGTCTGTGCCCTGGGTGGGTCACTGGAGCTGGCTGGGACCTTCTGTGTCCAGCACCCAAAGGATTTTTGGTGGTCTGAAATTTTTTAAAACACCTCACATGGTCACACATTATCCTGGAATTGACTGGCAGGAGCAATGGCCCCATTGCCACCTGAGCTGGTTAATGCAGAGGGATGTTAAAATGGAAATACTTTCCCACTGACTACTTGGTGCTGCCATTTTGTTACAGAGTCCATACCACAGGCAGTTGCTTTTTTATGAAATGTCATGCTGTATGTGTTTTCTGCATGTGTTTTGACACTGCCTTTGCACTGCCTGCCAGTGACACCTTCCAGCAGAACAGGCTGTCCAAAGCCCCACAAGGGCTCAAGGCCAAACAATCTGGCCTTGAACATTTCCATGGGGCATCCACATTTTCTCTGGGCAGCCTGTTCCAGTGTACCACCACCTTCCCCACAAAGGATGTAAAGAAGATCTACTATAAACCTTCCCTCTTTCAGTTTAAAGCCACTTCCCCTCATCCTATCACTCCTTGCCCTTGGCAAAACTCCCTCTCTTGCTTTCCTGCATGGGCCATCTTTAAGTTCTGGATGGTGCTAAAAGGTCTTCCCAGACCCTTCTCTTCTCCAGGCTGAACAGCCCAAACTCTCCCAGACTGTTTTTGGTAGGAAAGGCGCTCCAGCCTTCTCTGTGATCATCTTAATGGTCCTCCACCAAGTGGTTGGACTCACTTCAGCAGGTCCATGACCTTCTTATATTGGAAACCCCCAAACTGAGCACAATAATCCAAGTGGGGTCTCACCAGGACAGAGTAGAATCAGCCCCTCAAGCTGCTGTCCATGCTGCCTTTGAAGCAGCCCAAGATACCACTGTTTCTCTGGGCTGTTCACATTGCTGGGCCATGACGAGCCTCTGTGAATTCCTTTTAGGCTCCTGTCTTTGCTTCTCCCTGTGTAGGCTTCCTTTTTGTGTTCAAGTTTTGTTTTGTGATTCCACATTTAAATAACGTTCTAAATACTCTTGGTAAGTTGTCACAATACTCTTTCACTACACGTGTGTCAAGGGCTACAATGTGACCTAGGTATAACTTTATAATTTATAATGGATATTTCAGTTGACAATCTCTTTTAAATATCTTTATCCATATTCTATATTCATCATTTATGATTGGGAAGGGCAGCTGATTCTCTCCTGAGATCAGCAGCATAATGATCAATGCTAGATGAAGTTCAGTTCCACAAATCCATGTTCTGAGAAAGACATGATATTCAAAAGAAAATGGAGCTGTGCAAGGATCAGGCAGACACATTTAATGAAACACACTAACTAAAAGAACCTTGTTTTCTGCAAATGGTTACCTCATAGACCATATTTCATACAATATCTGACATTGAAATAGAACTTCAAAAACCATACAATGTTTATATATTCAGACTTACATTCTGTTAGGAACAGCTGGACAAAAAAAATTGCTGTAAGTGGAAGAAGAGAAATTATTCAACTACTTCATCATCAGATGATTAAGATGATTTGGCAAATTGTTTCAGAACCATTAGAATAATCATGAAAATCTGCTGTTAAAAGTGGAAAAATGTAAACTTCAAAAGGAGTCTAAGTCACTAAAGAGCAGCCTCTTCAGGCTATTTTCATGGTTAGGATTGCTGTCTTCCACAGCAGCCCTCATACCACATACAGTTTCAAATACTGTGGTTCACATGAAAGGAAAATACATAAAATAAGTAAGTAATTAAATTGTGTTCCGTGTGGTTGTGCATTTCCCTGATACATATGCTGTGTCATTACAGCCTATAAGAAACCTCAAAACTAAAGATATTTGCTAGACCAGAAAGAAAATTCCATTTTACTGAACTGTAATATCTGAATAGAATCCTATAAATCAGCTAAATAGGTAAAGAGAAATATTGTCCCAAAGCAGACACACAAATGTGACAAGGAGAATGCAAAGCTAGTATTTGCTTCATGTCTGGTCCTGTTCTTTCGTCAGACATAATTCCTTGCTTACTGAGGAAGGAAGTAGTAGTCAATTACTTACTTTAGATCACAAAATTCTAATGTGGGGAAAAAAACCCCACTTAATATAAAATTATGTATCTGTTGAAATATCATGTAGGCAGTGCAAACTGCTAAACAGTCTAACTTTATTCACATATGGTGTACAGCTCCTAAAATCAACAGTATGACAGTGATGAAAAATCTATAGTTGTTTGACCAAAACTCAAAAAGCTGGTCTGAGACCCTGGGTTCATGCTAAATGATCAGGTCAAAATCTCTTCTAATAAATCTTACCTTTGCATGCAATGCCAAGATAAAAATACTCACTAATAATCTCTATGTAAACAATTACATTTTTTTGTAATTGTCAGAATGTGAAAAAAAAGTAAATGAAAAAAAGGAATCTCATCAAAGAAACTCTTTCAATATTCATTAATATATAAAAAACATAAATATTTATTATGGAGAATACAATTTTTTATGGTAGTCTTTTTTTTTCTTTTAAAGCACTCTCTTGTCAGATTTTGTGAACTCTACATGTCCCATCTTCCAAGCCAAGTCTCCATGTACCTTCTGTTCAATACAGCAGTTTGTTTGTCAGCTGTTTCAAAGAGGGGATTTAAACCCACAAGTCTCCCATCTCCCTGAGAGAAAAATCAATTTTTAACAGACCTGATGTTATAGACATGTCTGCTGACATGCTTCTAACCACACGTGAGAAATGAAACACTGAGCAGTGTGTAATTTAACTAAAGCACAGAAAAATGTGATTAGCAGGATATATTGAGAACTGGATAGCGGCCAGCTCATACAGCCTTTTCCTTTCTTCCTTTGAATTCCTAAGATCTTTCTCCTTCCTATGCCCATTTCAAGTATGTGAACAGATCACAGCATGTTGTTTTCTGCCTCTTTCATCACACAGACATAGCATTTTGAAGCTTTCCAAGAGATCATTGACCCATGGATAAGGATTTAACACAAGCCTCCTCTCACATCCACCCTCTCTGTGTACAGTTTATCTCAAAATAAAGCTTCCAGTTCACAGGCCATGAAGAATCAGTCATAGTTTTGATATTCTTCTGGATGTTTCATACATTATATTGGGGTGATGAAGGAGCGCATGATGTAATTCATGAAAGTTCATCTTAACAGTCTTCAAAATACTGTGGGTGTTATACTGCTTCACGGGTTTGTTTAATGGATGGTTTAAAAATTCTTAAAAAACTCTTTATCTAGTCTGCAATGTCCTAGATGTGTACCACTGCTAGAAGCTGTTTTAAAAGCCCTGGTTGTTTCAGGCCATTTTCACTTCTAACCCAATTGCCCAGGCACTTTGGGTACATCATGATGTAGTTAACACTGGTGCTGATTGGCAAACCAGGTTTCTGAGTTGCTTCTGATCAGTTTGAAAATTCTCCTGTTAGATTTTCACCACTGTAACTTCTCCCAGTTTCATGGAAGTTTAGTTTCTTAGATGAGATGTCATAGTCATATCTACTGACACACCACTGCTACTAGGCACGTGTAAGAAATTGCATTCTGGACAATCAATTTTTTACTCTCACACAGAAATGTATTAAATGTTTATGAAGTGTGTGAGTAGCTGGTCAGAATTCTTCAATCTTTTTCTTTCTTTCTTCAAATGCTGCTGACTCATCTATGCCTTTTTTCCTTTCTTTGAAGCCTATGGGCCCAGAGACCAACAAAAATTGGTCATGACACACATCTGTCTCCTCAGGAGTTACCCTAGTTTAAATTCCTAATGAAACTACACCTAATTTTATATATTTGGGTTCTATTTGCTTTGGAAGTGAAGGACGGAAATTCAGTTAAGTCTGCTTTTATTCCATTTGGGATAACCACATAGTAATTGCATATGCTTAAATAATCCATTTCAAATAACACCTTTAATTCAGAATAATTTTATTCAAAGTGGCTGTGTGGGCAAGCTTAAGAACTCAATCAAGTAACTATTAAGAAAATTAAGGAAATCTGTAATAAGAGACATGCAGACAAAACTGCATCCTTGAAGCTCATTCCATCATCGAGAATAGAAGACAAGAAGAAAATTGCATATGCACATGTACATAGACAAACAGAGCTGCTCTTTACCCTAATGCAGTGCATTGGCAGATCACAACAGAACGTACCAGAATTCTCTACATTTAAAACAACTGTGAAAGAGCAAAATATCAGGGATGATGAAAATGCTTTTATGTGATCAAAAAAAAATGATGAAAAAATGAAAATTTCAGCTAAAAAAATAAATTATATGGAGATTGCTTTGATATTGTTGTAATTGAGCTGGTCAGAACCCGAACCAGTCATGCCAACAAATGAAATCATGAACTTCTCAAAGAGGTGTCCTGTGCACTTTGTAGTACTTCTTAGCCAAGGCTGAGCTTTGTTTCCCAGGGACTCACTTGTGTGTTTTCATTTTCAAATAGCTGCTTATTTTTTTAGAATGAACAGGACATTTCATCAAGAAATGGTTGCTTAGGTGTAGGTGAAATTGAATAAGAAAGAAAGCTACACTGGAGTAGCAGGGCTACTTCACTAGGTTGTAAGAGTCTCCAATAGATGTCCTTACTGCCTAGTGCTGAGCAGTGATTTGAAAGCTGGTTCTGCCACCTGAATTTTTCCCAAAGTAGTCTTTTATGTAAAATAAGCAACTTCATTTATATAGTCTGTCAGCTTTCTGGTTTTTGGCATTGTGGCAAGCAGCAGAGAGACAGCTTAAATTTCTTGTCTGTTGCACTTGAACCTGTTATCTCCTTTAGTATTTTTAATATGGACTTTGCATCCATCTTCACAGTTTTGCTCAATGAAAAACTTTCAAAGATGTGTCTTCTCACTTGATTTGGAAGAAAAATCTTGCAGCACTTATAATTTGGAGTAATTTTCTGCCAGTCTGTGACTTAGAAATATCTAGATCTATCCCTAAAATATGACATAGAAAAGATGAAAAGTTTTTATTAAGCCCAGATGAATAAGCTTGCTTTCTTATCCTCTTTCTACAGGATGAGCTGCTATACGTGTGCTTATTTAAATAACCATCTCAGACACTTTAAAACCCTGAGATGAGGGATATTCACGTGAAGACTCCTCACATCCAGAGGTAATCTTTTGTGGAAACATATGTTTAAACAGTAAGAATAAATCCAGGCAATCCCAAATATGTGAGGGAAGAAGTTACAGGGAATTAGTAACAGATGCAGAGTGGTTCTGTCAAAGCTAAAACGATGGGTTAGCAAGTAGATGTCTGTGATATTTTGAGGAGGACTGAGAAGAGTATGTGGGACTACAGATATTAAAGAGTTATTCTACTAATGTGTTTGCATTTGAAACATTTAAATAATAAATTTAAGAAATAAAATAAAATTTAGACATTTGTTAGCTTAGACTATCTTTTCATTATAGAAAAACTCCATGTTCAGACTTTATGTTATCCATTATAGCTAATCAGCCCCACAAAATACCAAGTACTCTAAAAGTTGATTTGCCAGTGCCTCATGTTGCTCATTTAAAACTACTCAGCAGTTGTGCCTTTCATCTCCCAAGCCTCCACTTTGCAGGACATTTCACAGTGCAGAAAAAAGTGACCAATTCACACACACATGGGCAACCTTTAAACCAAAATGTTAATTGAATAAAAAGAGTGCAAGGAGCTGATATACACCAAATTAATTCCTTGAATTAATTCTAATTCATAAATAAAATTTAGTCTTAAAGTGGGATAAAAATGACAAGGCCAGTAAACCCAGATAATACCTTCAATTTAAACTCTCCTAATACCTAGCTGTTGCATAAAAGTCAATTAGTCACTTTCAGACATATTTTCTCAAAATATTCCCCTTGGTAAATATATTTAAAGGATAACTGTGATTGGCATGAGGTTTCAACAGATGGTTGTGATTTTTCAAAAATTGTGCTTGCAAGTTTTGCAGGAAAGAGGTTGATGAATACCATAGATCACCGTTTTATGAAGAATGTCATATAAAATTGGAGTGGAGAGATAAGACCTTTATTTCTTTCTTCCCTTCATTTATATTTTCAAGTGTTTTTTTACTGTTGAGAATAAATGTGTTGAAGAATTCATGCTCACATTCCCAATCCAGTACACTAAATAAATAAATAAAGTAAATTTTGTCAGAGATAAAAAAAGTAGATATTTAATATAATTTCCATTTTAAAAAGAGCACTTTCAATTTAATTTTTTGTCACTGCAGCTCAGAATTAAGCTCAGTTTCATGTATATAGTCATTGTTTATAATATTTTGATGCACAAAAAGCAGAACAAGGTCCAGGCCTCTCCCTTCTACAGTTTAAGACAAGACCCTGATCAGCTATTTAGATGTCTTTATCTGAAATGCTCTTTGTCTTACAAATCAGGTTCCCATGGGGAAAAAGAGTCAGCATTCAACATATCATAGGAACAAAGAATATTTTGGGTTGGGCAGGGCCTTTAAGTTCATCTAATCAAACCTTCTTGTAATGAGCTAGGGCATCTTCAACTAGATCAGGTTGCTCATAGCTCCATCCAACTCGACCTTAAATATTTCCAGGCGTGGGGCATCTACAGCCTCTCTGGGCAACATGTTCCTCTTTTTTACAACCCTGATTGTGGAAAAAAAGTCTTCCTTGTATCTATTCTGAACACATCCATTACCTCTTGTCCTACCAACACTATTACACTGGAACGTAGATTTTATGTAAAGCACCAGAAGCCTTGCAAGTGGGCTTGTAACAAGATTTTGCTTTGCAACTCAATGGGTTCCTTCCTGCTTCAGAACCTCTTGGGCATAGAACCTCCAGACAATGGGCATAGTCTGTTATCGTCTGCTGACAAGAAGTTTTGGGTATTTCCAGGATTGTGAGAAGCAGTGACATGATTCAACAATAATTCTCAGAAAAATGCATGCAAATGTAGCTTTGCTTTGTTGATGAGCTGTTTATGAGATGATCCTAAAATCATCTGCTATATCTGGTGTCACATAAAGTATTTACAAAAAAATGAAGACACATTTTCTTTATTTAAAAAAAAATGTTTGGTGTGAATTGTAATCATTTCCCTACATAGAAGATGTTAATACTAACAATTGCATTATTCTGATCTGGGAACTTCTAATAAAACATAAATGCCCCAATGAACAAACAAACAAAAGAACAAACACCCCAACCTCTCTTTCTAAGTCATCTTTATCAAAACGTTTACTTCAAAAGAATCACAAGTGCCTCAATTTTTTTGAAAGTTTCTGCTCAGTTCTAGTCATAAACTTAACTGAACTAATTTATTTTCTTGATTTGAGTAGATATGTCAAAGATCTTTTCGCTCTGACACTATCCAAGTTTAAAAAGGTACAAAGACCAAATAGGGCATTGTGATCAAATTATCATGATCACTCTCCTAGAGGAGGCTAAAGAATGGCAGCAGTGTATGCAATTATGGCTCAAGCAAGTGGAAATGTGCCTCAATGTGTTTAAGAGGACATAGGTTGCCTTCATTCTGTGTACAAGAAGGAGGAGGACTGGTGTTTTCAGTCCATTCATGTAGAAAAGTTTTGAACACTGCTCAGTTATCCTAATACTGTAGTTAATCCTAGGATAAAATTCAGAAATCAAGTTGTTCCAGCTTTTTTTTTTTTATCCTCACTTGAGCTTTACTAATTTCTAATCAAATTCTTTTCACTTCAGCATTTTGTTCTAAAGTTAATAAAAACTCTGTAGCATATAACATCAGGACCCAAATTTTTCACCTTATGTCTCCTTTGTGAGCTATGAGATTGCAACAAGAGCCAAATTTTTCACCTTGTGTCTCCTCTGTGAGCTATGGGATTGCATACAATTAGGAAACAGAATTGAAGTACCTCCATTAACTCAGTATTGGTGTTCTAAAGTCCATTTTTCTCATCAGCAGCTTTTATTTCTCATATTGGACTACAGCCCAGATAGTCAAAGGTCTTTGAGTATGCAAAGTCCATTGATTTCACAGCAAACAGTTTTTTTCAATAACACTGAAATCCCTCCTGAAAAATATGGGCTTCATTTGTGCAAGCACCAAGTCTCTGTAGTACAGCAGGAGTCCCAAAGCTCAACAAACTTTGTAGCAGTTCTGCAGGGTCTTGCTGTTTAAGAGCTATAACCTTTCTCTTTTTCACAACTCCTTCAGGAAGTGCTTTCCAGGTACTCTCTCCTTGGTACCAATTGACTTGCACTCCTGATTATTCTGCTGCTACAGGGTAAAAGTATAATTCAACCGTTCTGAAAGAGTACTATATTGATGCCAGCTCATAGAGTTTCAGTCATCTGAAGAACCCACTTCCTTTTTCTGTGCTTCATATGGAATGTGGCAAAACTGGGTATCTGTTTGGTCTCCAGACAATCAAGATGCTCCAAAATGTTAATCCTGAATCCCTTCACAAAAATGACTTTAAACTCTTCCACATTCCTCACTTGACATCCTGGCTTCTGGCCTATATTCGCGTCATAGCTTCACCAAAACCATTGTGTCACATCACAGTTTTTCATTTCATCAGCCATGCAGCTGTCAGTTAAAAATAATTGGTCTATTAGAGAGAATATTTGCATATTTATAGAGCTGTTTAAAGGAAGAACTGACAAAACAATAGCAATGGAATGGACACCATGGACACGTTCCCAGTCCTGCAAGGACCTGCATCCAGGATCTTTGTATCAGTAGGTAAAATTATGTCCCATATGGCTCACTTAGCAGCATATTCCATCCCAGTTTGAGAAAGCAGAAGGCAAAGTCACAGCCACCACATCCTCCTGTGCTGACAAGACAAATATCTTCCTGCTTGTTCTGTGTCCAGCCACAGCCACAGCCTCACCAAAGAGACAGAAGCAGGTTACAGTGCTCACATCCAGTCTTAGCTCAGCACTGTGTGCGTAGCTATAACTGCAGAAAGTCTGCATTTTCCCAAAAGCAACATTGCTCAATAATCAAGATAGATAAAAAGATCATGTTTCAGGGGAGTTTATTACTCTCTTGTTACAGAAGAGATAGCAGAAGGTGATTTGCAATGACAGGAACATTCTGATGTCAAGATGTCTTTCTCTTTAAGGAACTTGCAATAAAACCTACCTACTAAAAATAGTTTATGAGAAAGCAGCATGTGAGATACGTCCAGACACTATTTTCCCTCACAGACTTGTTATTTTGGTGTTTATTAACTTACATGTTCTATTAAAAACTCTTTATTGCTCTTGGCTGTAAATCAGAGTTCTCCTTAATCACTGCCCAAGATTACTCCAGAGAATTTCCCTGGTATGTGATGACAAGCAGCAGTTTATCCAAAGGTGGAGAGCACCCTTATGTACATCATGGCACATGAGAGATTTTGAATTAAGGCACATACAAAGCAAAACTTGAGAGCTATCAAAAAGAACTGGTTGTGAATCAAAATCACTTTGAAATCAAGATGAGTTTTGTGCTAAGTTCTTCCAGACTTTGATCAAGTTCCTAAAAAAAAAATCCTAAAACCAAAACGATGTGTTAATATTTGAAATTGTTCTGATATTTCCTGGCTGATCATAAGGAGCAGATTTATTGTAATGTTATTGGATGTAAATAATAGAATCATAGAACAATAGAAACACTTAGGTTGGAAAACATCTTCAAGGTCATCAAACCCAACCATTAAGCCACCACTGCCAACTCATCACTGCACAATGTCCCCAAGAGACATATCTACCCTTCTTTTAAATGCCTCCAGGGATGGTGACTCCACCTGCCCTGGGCAGCCTATTCCAATGATTGACAACTCTTTCAGTAAAGAAATTTTTCCTCTTATCTAATCTAAACCTTCTCTGACAAAATTTAAGACCAATTACTCTTGTCCTACCACTTGTTCCTTGGAAGAAGAGACCAACCCCCACCTCACTACAGCCTCTTTTCCAGTCACTGTACAGAGCAATAAAGTCTCCCCTGAGCCTCCTTTCCTCCAGGCTAAAAAACTCCAGTTCTCTCCTCATAAAGAGTTTTAAGTGGTCAGCAGTGTAGCCTAGATGTTTTTTACATGTACTATTACAGACCAGTTGTCCTTGAATAAGATAGGACTTGAATTTGCTCTTTGGCTCTGCTCCTGGCTTCCTGGACAAATCTTTTGATTATTCTGTGCCTTAACATTCCATTTCATGAAACAGGATAATCAATGGTGATAATTTTGAGATAGGCTTATTAAAACACTATGAACTTTGATACTGTTCAATTTCTGGGGAAATCTGCTTAAAAAAAATCTCGATAGATGTCTTTAAACATGTGGTTTCATTCTGTGGCATGAAGAAAAAACTAGCAGGCAGTTAGGACTTATTAGTGAGAATAAAATTACTCAACTGAATCATATGCTAAATTCTCCTTGATAAATACTGTTGGGTGATACTTTCAGTCCTCTGGCAAAGATAAACAGAATTTTCCTGAATTGTATCTGCCTTCTGAAAAGCAAAGAATGGAGCAGACCAGAGTAGTTGATGACATGGATAGAATGCCAAATATCATGCTAATGTGTATACAAATGGAACACTCTGAAACCGTGTTTATGAATATTGGCTAAGAAACACCAAGCAAATAGAAATTAGAGCTGGAAATTAAGCCCCACACAGCCACTCCCTTCCACCCACCTCCTCAAAGAAGGGAGACAAAAGGCAGAGATTGACTGTTGAGATAAGAATTTACTGGAAACAGCAATGAGATAAGAAAATGGACAATAACAGCAATAATCCTCATAACAAAGTGTATAAAAAAAAGTTTTACAGGCAAAATGCTCACTGACATGGTGCCACCACAGGCAGTGCCACAAGACAAATAATAAAATGGCACCCCAGACCCCTCTGCATGCATGTCCTCTCCCCAAAGCAATATAAAAAATCAGCAGTGGACAAATGGTCAGCATCCACACTCCTCCTCCAAGCCTGAGACAATGAAAAACAATAATGAACAAACCCACCGGTAAGGACCAGATTCCAATTATTACTCTGGTTCAAGAAAACAAACAAATTCCTGGTTCAGCAGCATACTTGAGTTATCTATTCAAACTGCTTTTTTTCCTAAATTTTCTATCATGGAATATATTGATGAGAGCTTCCAGACAACCAATGGTCAGCGGAGTTTCAGATTACTTCAGATTGCTTTGATTTCATTAAAAACATCATCAGCAGTGGATATAGGACATCCTAGTCCTCTGTGTCAGCTTGTTCTCTGTTTCAGTATTGCATGGCTGAAAGACATAATATCAGTATAAATAAGGTAGAACCAGTCTCTGAACACAAGTTTTCCCTGTTTCAAATCCTCTGAATCATCTGAGATCCTCATAGCTCCTAAGCAAATAAAGCTTGTGTTTATTTAGAATGTGGTCCAAGCTTTACCACAGAGATTTTGAATATTGGATAAACTTCAGGTTTGCAACAAGGGGAAAGGTCAATATCTTTCACACTCCATGTAACATCTATCTATGGATCAGCAGGGATAGTCTATTAAATTGGAGAACTAAGAATAATGCAAAATGCATAATCAGTGCCCAAATGATTTCAAAATCAAGTTCTCTGACAATTTTCAACTAGATACTGTCTCTGCTAACAGTTAGTCCCACATATATTCATCCATGGACTTAAATGTGTTTTCCCAATCAAAGACAAATACCTCAGTCCTCAGTGTCAACAGGTGTGTTTCAGTCCCTGCAAAGGTGGAAACCATGATCCTTTGTTTCTTCCCAGTCTATCCTAGTTATTTTTTATATCTATTTTTGTAATACCTAAGTGGAGAAAAAATATTCATGTTTAAAGCTTTCTAAGTCTGGAAAGATGCTACTAATGATTCAGTCTCTGTGGCTTAAGCTTAAGTAGTGTTACAGTGTGTAAATCTCCTATCTTCATTGTGTTGTGCTTTATCCATGTAAATCTCTTCATCATCCCCTCTCACAGATAGGTAGTTGCTCTGTCCAAAGCCAATATAAATATAAATATAAACAATTGCAGTGTGCTTAGGTCTGTCATATCTCCCCAAATACCCCTTTCAGGACCATTTTCTAGATCATTCTGTCCAACTACTGTGGACAACTTGCTTATTAAATGCTATCTCATTCCATTGTTTTAGGGAACTTTGCTTGGTCTGTGCAGCTGGAAGGGTATTAGGAAAGGTGTGTAAGTCGTGTTTTTGAGAGGGACAAGCTGATTTCCTGAGATGTGTATGGGTTTATGTAGACAATTATTGAGAAGAGTCCAGCAGATCACTTGTGGAATCAAAGTGCTCTTATTTTACACAACTCTTGCTTCCTGGACCGGTGAGGCTCAACAGAATTAAAAATTGTCTTGACAGTTGCACACCTCCTTCATCTCCCAGCTGTTTCCTGAAAGTCCTTGTGTCCCATCAGGGTCCTTCAGTCACTGGCTTTGCATGAGCCACTGCACATTGTTAAATCACCTCCTTGAACATTTATTGTGTGCAGAATGTCCATTAATATTGCCACAAATTCTACCTGCTGTGCTTATCTGTCCAATAGATTATTTTATTGTTATTTTTTCCTTTCTTTTAGTTGGCAAATTGTTGAAGAAGAAACAAGCTCCTTTTTTCATGGCCTGAAGAGTATGTCACCTGCATCCCTGTCAGTGCCAAAATGGAGAGTGTTGTGTGTCATGTGTGGATTCAGATCTAATTCTAAAGTCACATTAAAAATGCTCCTGTTCTTCTTAGTTAACTTGATAGTCTGGTGGATCTAGAGCATTATATTGTGCTTGTCATATTTTCTTCTAGTGTGCTGTTAGCAAATGATGCCAGCCTTAATTGCAGCAGTCTGATAAGGTGCCTACACTCAGGACAAACATCAGATCATTACAGCTCTGCAAAAATGTTTATTTCTGGTAAACTAAGATCAAGTGTTCTCTGTCTAGGATGAATCACTCTTTCTACAGGATATGTCTATGGAATATTGCCAGCAGTTTTGCTATTTGAACACACAGGTTATATCTATACAAATGCATTAAATATACGCAAACCATACCCGGGCACTGAAATCTGTCAGCACAGAACATCCTGTTTTCATGTTCCTAAACTTTTAGTCTTCCAAACACAGCACCCACACACAGGCTGCCTCCTGGGAACAGTACATGGCCTGTATTACCTCCCAGAACTGTGCCCTGAGAATGCAATGTAGTCTGGGTCAAACTGCACCAGGCATCAAAGATGGCACATAAAGGAAGGTGCCCTGATGCTCTTTCAGTGAGGAAACACACAGGTATAAGTATAGGTATAGGTATAGGTAGAGGTAGAGGTAGAGGTATAAAAGGATTCTGTGCATGAGACAGAAAAATTGCCAACTTCAGGCAGTAGATTTCTTGCTGTGTTTTAAAGCTTGGAAAACAGACAGTTATAATTTATTGACGAACACCAACTTCACTGTATCACTGCAAATTAAAGAACCCTCGGTGAAAGCCAGCTTTCAAAAGCCATGATAGGGAAGAATTGACTTAAAATTGTCACAATCATTCTAGTAGATATGTGAATCATAGGCACAATGTATTTTTACTTTTGTCATGTTGTTTGACATGATGTCCAGTAGTATATCATGGCTTTTTTTTGTTCTTGTTGTTCTGTATAGTGCAGAGACAAATGCAGTTCTGGTTTCAAACATTTCATTAGTGCTAAGAATTTAAAAGGAATTTCAAGAAAGTCGTTGCCAATTTCTCACTGATGATGCAGTTTATAGATTCTGCAACTCATTCTCACACTGCCTGAATATCTTCCCTCCTGAAGGCAAGTAAATTTCTGGTCATCTTTATTTACATGGAAAGAGGTATGAGCTCTCAAGAGAAACAGAAAGAAATTTATCTGAATTAAAACAACAAATTAGATGGCTTCACTTCTGGTTGCACTTTAATCCAATTAATTCACTATGAGAATAGTGTTTTATATACACTGGCTCTACATGCAAGTGCTGGTAAAATTAGTGCATCAAACAGTGCCAGGGAATGTTTCTAGATAAGAAATATAATTGTTCACACTATTAAAATGCATGCTGTGATGCTGTTGAACTGTGACAGGTAGCAGTCTCCCCAAAACTGCTAGGAATGGTTTGGGACTTGTGACAGGCTAGGAATCATTCCTTGAATATAATTTTTATGTGGCCATGTGGTTTTAGAGACTAAGATAATTCATAGTATTGGCTGAAGGCATTGCCTGCCAACTGGCCTTAGAACCAGAGAACAGCCCTGGCAGATCTAGCAAAAGGGTGAAGGAGGAGAGCTGTACACCCACTTCCATCTGTGTGACCCAATGCCAGCAGCATTCTGTGCTGCAATTAGTGGGGTGGGAAAGGGGAAGAGCCTCTTTTCTTATTTCCCTGTTTGCTGGTGAAACTGGGTTTGAATTTGATAAGTCACTGCTGGTACCTCACTTGCACACTTGGCCACATCTTCTGGCAGTGTCTTCTACTGCAATATTTCCTGCTCTTTGTTCTGAGGAAATTATTTGGGGTTTAAGGTAGATAAGGTAAATCCAAAGAAGCACTTCATATTTATGTCAGTGAAGTAATGTTAACAACTCACTACTTATGTGCCCAGGAAGGATTCTCCTTCTTATCCCATATCTAGTGTTCCATGTCTCTGTCGTGTCTTAAAGTATCACTCTTCTTTCTAAGTGTAAACAATTGTTTATGGTCCTTCTGGAGCTACAGAGCAGTACTTGAACCTAACCAAGAGAGAAGGAACCTTGCCAGCTCTAATTAATCACCCCAGCAGAAATTGTTTTCAGATTATGACACTGCCTTTGTTAATAGCATTTAGGAATATCTGTCTGGAATTACTGTCACCATGCTAATTTTTGACAAATTACCCCAGGATCTTGGTTAGCCTACTCTCACAGCTGGATCTTATTGAGAAGGCAGTGACTCAAGTCTGGTTTAACAATGTCAGGTCCACCCACTGGCACACAGGGTGGTGACAGTAAAAGGCACAGAGCTGGGAGAGGAAGCATCCTCAGTACTAGAAACTACATTGATGCAGAAGGCAAAATGGATTCTTAATATGTTGTAATTCTGACTGGAATAATCCAGTTGACATGCTTGCTTCATCAATTTTGTGACATTGCTTTAAATTCACTATAGACTGATGAATATGAATATTACAGAGGTGAATGCTATCTTCATTACAATGAATATTCTAATCTCATATCAGAACATTTCTGTTAATATTTTTATTCAAATGCTCAGTCCAATATGTAATTTCAGAGTACAAAGCTCATGTTATGTTAGTGTGTGATCTTGGGTCAGATGAAATGTACTACAACTTTGCCATTAACTCTTCAAGCAGACAATCTTATTCTATGGAATGATTTGGTTATGGCCAGAGAAGGAGATTATTGCAAATTTTATATAAATAATATTTAACAGCTGAAGAGATAGGTAGAAAAAACTCGAACAAACACCCCAAAATATACAGTGTTTAAGTGCAAAGAGAACATAGACAACATGAGTAAGAAGAACACTCTGTTAAAGTAAAAGTTAGGAAGAAATTCTCAAGCTTTTTTTAAAGATATCTAACCCTGATCACCTATCTCTCAGATTAATTACTTTAGGAAATTACATTACAGAATCTCTGAAACTCAGGAATTTCCAGCTGAAAATTGTTTTACTGTCTTCCCTCTTGATCCTAATGTACAGATATTCCAGGACTTTATGATTTAACAAATTAAGTCCTGATATTTTAGAAGCTTTTAAAAGTGTGAGGTACTGTATTATCAGGAATTAGGGAAATAAATTTTCTTTTTAATTTCCCTCAGTGTAATTTAATGTGACTATGTTAGATTGAATGGCAGAAGCTGAGCAGCCCTTCCCTTCATCAGACATACTACCAAGCTCTGCCAGATACCCATGGTCTAATCACAGAATCATAGGAATCTATGTTTCCTCTTGATCAGTTGTCCTCAAGATCCATCAAATAAATCTCATTAAGTAAAAGAAAGGAGCACAGGTTTTGTTGGTGCAAGGAGCAACTACAGCAAAGCAAGAAAAGGAGACAGAAGGGAAAAGCTTCTTATCTTGTGACTCATTGCTGAGTGTTTCACAGAAATGATGGTGCTATGGAATCTTGAAAGGGAAAAAATAAGCTTGTGGGACACAGATTTTTATATAGGGCTTTTGCTGTGAGTTTTAAAATATATTTTTTAAAACTCCAAGTGTTTTAATAAATCAAATTCTGTAAATTTTGTCATCGTTAGTGTGAGGCACACAAAGTACTGTGCTGTTCCCTGTGCTGTCAGCTAAACCACCATTGATTCAAACATTCTTCAAAGAGCATGGCACTGATGGTGTGCAGTTATCCTACATCCACACAACAGTAGTGCTACTGAATCAAAGGCAGCCATGTGAATGGGTAACATGGGATATGTTTTGGGGATCTATTTCAACCTTCTAACGGCTCAAGAGTTCATTTATTTTTCTCTCATTTATACTAGACTAATTAGGAAGAAGTTCCCTGGCTCGTCCTTGGTTACACTGGTGAATGGCTCATTTAAGCAGAGTCAAGCCTCCCTGGTTGTATATTTTCATGTATACAGAGACTTAGTGCCTCAAATACTGTGCAAATGTCATGCATATAAACATAAAAATGTATGAACAGACACACTTGACTGTACATATACCAAATGTATCTTGGAGTTCAGTACCAAGAATTTTTGTCTAGAGGAGTGTGCCCATACAAAAAAGGCTTTGTGCCCATACAGACTGCAATAAAAATACAATTAAAATTTTATGAATATTTTCATCTTAGGTATACTGAAGTGATAAAGCACAAAATTTGATCTGAGTCATAAACCCAGGAAAATAGCCTTTCCACTGCTGTGGAAAAATCCCGCTTGAAATCAGAAACACCAAGATGCCCATTAAGAATAGAATGTATGTCATTGCAAGGAAGTAAATTGTTCTCCATGCTTCAGCATCCTTCTGTAGTGGAGGAGCAGGTTATACCCTCTCTGTCAACCACCTTGTTAAGAAAGAAACTGTCTGTGTTTGTGGTACAAATGTGTCCTTTCATCCATCTTTGTTTCTGATCATCAAAATATCATTAGTGCTTGAACTCAAGTGGGCAGAATCATCCCATCTATTTTTCCTTACAGAGCTTCTGGAACCACAAAATAATCAAAAAATATCTTAAAAATTAAAAATAAGGTAAATTTAAATAACACTTGCACAATAAGTCAGTGTGTTAGGGCTCCTCATTGTTCTTTCCTTCTCTTTCCCAGGGAATATATTTTCTCACCCTTTCTACCAGCTGAGAGCAACAAACTAAGGACAATGGAAGAGTTGCTCAAAAGGCACATGTTGTTTGTCATAGTCATTGGCAAGCAAGGAAAGTTAAAACATGGATCTTACTGAATGTCTGGGTGAGATGGCTCACATGCACCAGGCACAGAGAAAGCAGAATTAATTCCACCTTGCTGGATTCCCCCTCCAGCTGCAGTCGCCTCTGCCTTTCCACTGACGTGTTTATTCCAGCTCAGTGACATCCAGGCTGCTGTCAAGGCCAAAGTCAGCTGTTTCCAAACAGGTTTCTGTGTTTTAAAGACAGGACTGAGGACCACTGCCCAACTCCTAGAGCCATTTCTGGAGACCAGGGAAGCTGTCCTGAATAGCCAGCCAGTGTTGGATTAGCACTGGTGTCCCAATCCGCATGAGCCATTTTGACACTACCCAAAGCACAGGTCTCTGGTGGATCATGAATTCTATCAGATTAATAGGTCCATACAAAAAATTCAGGACTATTTATCTTCCCTGCTGTCCCCTCACCTCAGCCCTTCCAATGCAGATCTGCATGTTGTCGCCAGAATTCAGAACATGTCAGCTGTCAAGGCATAGGCAAGAAGGCAAGCCAGCTTGCTTTTTATTGCAATGAATTAGGCATGCTTTCATGCTTTATTACTGTGTCTCATTTCAGAACTGATAACATCTTGCAGAGGAATGGCAGTTTCACCTAATGAGCCAAAAGGATGGCTAGTCACTGCTGGAAAATACCTGAAAACACCATATAGGAGTTTATGAACAACCTGTTGATGTCCCTCTTGATCAGGGAGGATAGTTCAGAGAAGATTGTCCAGATGGTAAAAAGGATAAAACAGGCTATTTGGGCCTGTTTGAAAGGCATGGAAAACACTGCTTCCAAACAAAAGGCTTTAGCTCACTTGGTCAAGATGACATTGGAAGAGTTTATTTGTTGTTTCCTTTTACAGGTGATACACACGAAGTGAAAAGCATCAGGTAATGAAGAAACTTGAGCAAATTACTTTCTTTTTCAGGTCATCTGCTGATGTCAGCCCCAGACAACGAAATAAGCGAATTCTGATGAAGAAAGCAAAAGTGTTGATCTTGATTAGAACAGGCAAAGGCATTTTTCATGCTGAATCCCTTGTTTAAAGGTTGACTCTTGGCAGGCGTGGGATTGCTCGGTGCACTAACAGCGCTCTTGGCCAGGGCGTCCGTCACACGGGGAATGTGCAGCAGGGCCAGAACCAGAATTCATGCCTGGAAATGAAATGCCTGCCAGAAGCAGATAGGCCATTCTCTTTAAATGATGACAGAATAATTGCCTCCCAGTGGATGGCTAGAATCTGCTGGCAGACCTTTCAGGGATTCTGCAGATATTGCTTATCTGCCTGATTATTTATGAATTTAAGGAGACCGTAACAGGTTACCCGGGAATCTTCAGCATGACACTAAAACCAGAAAGAAAGTAATTTTGGAGCTTAGATCAAAGACTAAAACTTAACAACAGGGACCAGCATTTTTTATTTTATTTGTTCTTGTAGTGTCTAACATTAGCAACCTCTGGCCTTACGTCATTGGCTTTAAAGTGGTATAAGAGACAAATGCAAAAGAAGATCAATATGAGAGAACATTAATCAAAAAATATAGTTGAACTACTGCCCAGTGTTATTGGGATGGCTCCAAATGTAAATGTTCTTTCTCACACTCTGTTTAAGGTCAGAGATATTCTAGAGGATAGCTTAGATTAAATATTTTTTGTCATTTTGGCTACACTGAAGCACACCATGCTGACAGATTTTATATGTGGAGTGGTTTCACAAGGGAAACTGGTGAGGCAGTCCTGTTGTGCAGATGAGTGCTATAAAAAGCTGCTCTTGAGAGTGTAAATGTGGTACTGGATCTTGTCTTCACAGTTTGGCATCAAATGGAAGATAATGCATTCTGATACCCAGGGTTAATATTTTCACAATTTTTAGGACAGTTTATAAGTATAAAAGAAGGCCAGATACAGAATCAAAAGATAAGTTATAAAATCCTTGGGGTTGGAAGGGACCTTTAAAGGTCATCTAGTCCAACCCTCAAATGAATGAAAAGACAGATTTATTCTCTTTTTCACATCAGAGTCTGGTACTATAAACAGAGCATGGTTTTGGATCTGGCTGGGGGAGAGGGCAGTTTTGCTCTTGCCTTATTGCTGTTTATGGGGCCAGTCCCTCTCCACCACTCTGGTGTCTCATATGCCTCTGCTCTTCACCACAGCCACATATTTGTGATTTCCCTTTCTGTGAGTTTCAGGGAATTGACATTTTTCTGATGTTCTTGGAATGTAACAATATAAAAAGGGAATAGATGTTCCACCCTTTGAGGACAGTTTGAGATTCAACCCCTTGAAAAGTTATGTCCTGACTCTGATACAGTAGGAAATTACTTTGTGCTCTCAGGCAGAGGCAAAGGAGGGCTGTGGACATTTGCTATAGCATTCCTTGGTGTGTGTGTGTGTGTGACAAAACCATCTGAAATCTAAGCAAGGTCAGATACCTCATTTGTACAGAAAGCAGACCAAACCAATGTGCAGTTGTAGACATGAACTGACAGATCTTTCAATGTTCTCATATTCATTTGCATTCCTAAACTGACTGGGAAGAAGACCATCTTCATTTTTGGGAGGTCATAGATTCTAAAGGTTAAACTAATATGATGAGGTAACTGATATTTTGGAGACAATGTTTAAATTCAGTGGCAATGACTTCAAGGAGGAGAAAGTGCTTGAAGAGATGAAATTGTCCGTTGGGAAAAGTGAAAAGTTGGATACATGCAAATAAGTCACAGAGAAGTTGCAAACTAAAATTTCCCTCTATCTTTTTTTTCTCTATATATACATATGTATAAAGCAATGTAAGCAAATGTAATCTCAGGGTGCTACATCATTACCTGATGTAAATTGGCTCAGCTTCATTGATTTTGGTAAGACTATATGCATGTATTATAAAGGGGGATATTAACTGGTGGTTATTTTTATATGAAGTCTCTCATCAGTCCATCCTACACTCCTACAGCACTTAACTAAATTGCTGGGTAATATAAATTTCAGTAAAGTACAGACATGTTTTCAAAAGTTAAGTCAGCACCTAGGAAAAAAAAAAAAGGAAAAAAAAAAAAACAACAAAAAAAACCAAACAAGTGTGAGAAATAATGTCAAATATTTTTCCAAACAGAACTTTACACAGTGAGAAAAATTACAATAGTATCTAATATTTTGAAATTAGCAGTTATGCACAGCTTCAGTTCCAGATTTTTTCTGACTACCTAGTGTAGAAAGAAATGAATGTGTTTTACAACCACCATAGAATGTGACATTAGTATTCTTTTATTGCTCCTCTTTTTTAAGTACTATTTCAAAGTGTTTCAGTTTGAATGCTAAAGCTCATAGGTTGCCATGTTTATTCTCCAAGGTATTTTTCTATGTGATTAGTCAAGAAAAGACAGAATCTTTATTGACCTCATTTGTTGCAAAAATAAAATAAAATAAAATAAAACCACAAAACTCATAGGATAAATTAAGTGCACTGCTTTGTGGGTTATAACACATAACTCTTGATGAAAAGCATTGCTAATATGTAGTTCAAGATTGCTGGTCCCAGCTGCATGGTGCATGGCTCCAGCTCAAGCAGGATTCTCAAGGAGCTGTATGGTACCTCTGAAATGGAACATGCTGTCACTGAGATCTTTGTGGGACGTTTTTACCCAAAGAGCACTTTTAAATGGGATTCCTCATTGCTCATTTCTGTATTTGGATACACAAGAAGGAGGAAGATGAGGCAATGCCCAGGTGCGCTCATATTCCTTTCTGACCTCCTTCTCCCTCCTCCATTTCTCAAAGCTGTATCCAGGAGGACACAGAAGCAGTGCTGAAGCCTGAGGACTCCATTCCAAATCTGACCAGAAAAATAAATTTGTGACCTGAGCAAATACCAGTTTTGAAAAAGAAATTAAAATGATTGGAGGTTTCTTTTTTCTCCTCTCTCCCTCTCCACCACCACCCCCTGAACTAAAAGTCTGTAAGAAATTCTTTTTGGAGAAGGCAAATGGAGACTTTTGTATCTTGTCAACTTCCTGCCAACTGAGCACTCTGGTCAATTTCACCTCCCGACCTCTTGTCACTTTCATTTTCTGCCAGAAGCAGTGAGTGACTCTGATGAGAATCTTCCAGGCAGGGAGCCAGAGCCAGATGCTGCTCACCTGCTTCCTCTGCCTCTCCAGTTCTCAGCATCCCCATCTGTACCAAACCTACTTCCAGTTCCTAATTCTTCACACGAAGAGTTTTTGACAATCTTGGTTTGGGTTTTTTTTCCCCTATTTTTTTCCCATGTAGATAATAGCAACCAAAACTGTAATCACAATTTTTCAACAGAAAATCCTGCGGATTTTTTTTCCTTTGGAGAGTTTAGATTATTTTTTTTCTGAATGGATTGTTCTCGGCTTCAAAATCATTCTGCCATGAAATTGGCTATCAGTTCAGTTCCCTTTTTTTCCTCCTCCAGTGCCTAAAAAGGAGCTTAGCTGACTCCCAAATATGCAGGAATGATGCTTCCTAATGTACTCAGCATGGCTGCTTGTGTTGGAAATGAGATGAAAGCACTTGAATAATTTTCCTTTTCAAATAGTAGGCTAATTAACATATAGATCAGCTGGCTAACACTTCCATGAAATATGTACAGTACTTGTTATTAAAATACAAGCACTCTTTGAACTTCAGCAGTCACTTGAAAATTTTAATCTTCCAATTCTGCCTTTGTTTGTAATAGTTTAGATAAGAAATTGGACAGCCAGGATGCTAAATCTAAGGGATAATTTGGACACTCTTAATGTTGTGGTTGTGCCTCTATTTGTTTAACAGCATATATTATGCATAAGAATCCCAGTTCAAGAATTCATCTAAATTGAATGTGTTCTAGCAGATGAGAGCAAGAGGATTTCTTTCAAAATTAGTGTGTGTCTTTTTAGGCAGAGTGAATTATCCCCAGGTCTCATGAAATCAACTACAATAACTTTCACTGTCTCTTGGCAGCAATGGTGCCTCTGCTGAGAAGAGCCAGTCAACTGGAATATGCTTTTGTTGCTGGACCTGCATGAGATTGGATCATGGTGCACGAAAATTGGGAAAAACCTGAGGTTAGGGTTGCTAGTTCCAGACCTGTATATCTTGGATATAAAAGACAGGGTAAGTTGAATGCTTGATTCATGGTGGGTGAGACAGAAGCCACACAAGAAAATAGTTGTTTAAGTCTAAAAGTGCTATACAACAGGTAAGAGAAAGAAGAACCTTGATTTTAATGCACTAAGTAGCTTTTCTGTTTTTAATTAAAAAATCCCTGTTATAAAATTGCCATCCTTGCTCAATATTTATGATTGCTCAATTTACTTCAAAGCAAACATGGACAACAGATAAAATGATTGTAAAATTGAATGATTGATCTGCTTAAGCTCACTTTCTCTACATATTGTGATATAGTTTATGGATAAAAAAAATGTGGATTGCTTTTATTGTTGAGTGGCTTGGGGTTGGGTTGATTCTTTTTGTACCTGGTTCTAGCAATTTCAATAAGTAAATTTTGATGTGTTTGGGAGAGGAAAAACACCACTCCTTCCTAACAAATTATTTTGCTTTTTTTTTAATATATACATATATGAAATATATACACATATGAGTAAAGCTAACTATTGGCATTTTCAGTGGACGTATTTCATCATATTCATCATATTCTCATCAGATAGATAAGGAATTTGGTGATGGTCTTCTATTGTAGTCTCTGGGATTTAGACATTTGGTAATATTGCTATATTGCACCATTTTGGTTTTTTTCTCTAAGAATATACTTGGTCTTGTTTTTTAAGCTGAATCTTTATCTCTAGGACCAGTTTTGTTCATAGTTTTCCACAGAGAATCACAGGAGAAAGTGGTGAAAAAAATTGACAGGTGAAAAGCTAGAGGGACCATTCATTTTACATGTCAGACTGGAACCTCAGTTTGAAACTTTCAAAACTTTTACAAGGGTTAAAATTCAGTGCAATTTTTTTAGGATTTCACTTTTCCAGATAAACACAAAAAGACTCCTAAAAATATCCTTGATAAATTTAGTCAAAACTTATTTAGGTTTTAACACAGGAAAGAGAATAAATTAAACAGTAATTTATCTCTCACTTCTGCAAGTCTTCTAGGAGGTGTTCCAAAAGAATAATAAATATACAACAGATAAACACTAAATGTACCCTGAATATCAGGCTCAGTCACCCTCAGTGCTGCCTGTGCATTGGTGGCAGCATGAGGATCAAATGAAGGGCTGAGTGCACACTTACTGCTTTTCACTTCTTCCTCTGCAAATGCAGAAATCTCAGTGTAATCAAGATGGTTAGGACATTCTCCATTTAATAAAATCCAAGATGGGGAAAAATCCTGGATGCCTCTTTTTTCTCAGTAAAATCACAAAAACTATTTTGTAGTTTTATTTAAGTAAACAAAACTACTAAATCAAGTCAGAACGTTTGGGAATGATAGACCCAAGTCAGGGACCAGACATCCATGTACCTTCTTCCATTGACAGGTTAAAAAAAAAAAACAAACAAACTATGACAAACATTTGTGCTTCTCAAATCCAGACCTTGTATTTCCATTCCCTAGGTACTACATTTAATTTAAGAAGTTAGACTCAAGCAAAGAATAGATGTGAGAAATAAAGTTAAGCTCCTGTTTTAAACCTCCATCTGATGATTGTGAATCTCACTGTTAAAAATTCCATCTGTAAACTAAAGACACCTCACAACTAAGACAGGATGTCATAGTACCATCTTGACATACCCTGGTACTTTCAGCGGAGGAGAGCATTGCCCTAATTAAAAACTAAATTAGGTTGATTTGTTTTTATAACTGACTGGTAGGAAAAAGCATTAATATAAATGATGCCAGGTGAATTGTTATATTGTATAAAAGTTATCAAAAGCTGGCTATGAACCATTTTAGGCTGGAAACTAGAGGTAGGTTCCAATAACATGAAAAGAGAAGATTTGGAGTAGAATTTCTATGGGAATTATGGGAAAAGGAGGATCTAATTAATTGCATGTGGAGCTTGAAGAATTTATGAGTATGAATAGATTATATGGTTCCTTGAGTTGGCAAGGAGTCTGTTCAGCAACCCATGAAATAAATCCTTGATGCAGGCTCCTCTCTCATCAGCTGAACCATTTATATTCACCAGGTCCTGACTTCATCTTCAGTTGAGTATCTATTATTGTGATGAAGGATTAATTTGGATCAACACTTTCTGTGATGTTACTTTTAATTTGTCAAAGACACGGTAAGCCTTGTGAGTGTGTGTGTGTGTGTGTGTGTGTGTGTGTGTGTGTGTGTGTGTATGTATGTTGGAAGTGAAATATAAATACCTGACTTGCATTAATTACTCTGCATTATTATTATTTTATTAGCAACATTCTTTGAAGCTGTTGCAGAGCAAAACACTATCTCAGTACTTTTTGGTGACCTATTTGTGCACAATTTAAACACTAAAGGATATCAGTTGTGCACTACAGTAAGAATGATGGCAAAGACACTGATTCAACAGCACCTTCCTCTTCAGCTTTATAGTTCTACTTTTAGTAAATCTTTATAGCCAGTGGGAAGATAAAGATTAGCTTGAGCAAATGTTCAGTGGTGCTGTCCTTTCCACCCTCAGACAAGGGTTATGACTAAACCCCTGAGTGTTTAGCTGATAGCTCACAGAATACATTGGTGAGTTACAGTGGATTGAGCTCTGGCAGTCTGACACTTAGCTCTTGATGCCTTGTTTTTGCAGGATGGTTATGGTTGGAGATGCTTTTCACTAAGTAGTTTTAAGTGAATTTAATCAGAAGGTGAGAGGACCATAATTTAACTGAAAAGCCTTTTGTGTGTCTCGCCTTCACAACATCACATTTTTGAGTTCTCCTGTCAGCACTGACTTGGGGCTGACAACTTAGGAATTAAAAAGTACTTAACCTGTATGGGTTAAAAAAGAAACCTCAAATGAAGAGTGAATCACTATTCCCTGGAATGGGGAGTGAGAGAGAGAGAGAGATCTGTTTTAGCAGAAGGCTTCCCTGTGGTATCAAGTAATCTACCTGACCTGAGTGTCATAAATCACTTTTAAAAGGAGAGAAACTTAAAAATAATTGTATGACTTCAAAAAAATATAAGATTTAGATGGTTGTAATAGAAGGCACTACATAGTAGTTACAGCTGATGCTGCTAGTAATATTTTTTTAATGTGATTATTTTCTGTGCATCTGCATTTATTCTCTCACGTTCATATTTCATAAATGTTAAGCAGTGAGACAAATTTTCATAATGCTTTTCCTTTAAATGAAGGAAATACGATATAAAGTCCAATCAGACTTCCTCCCCTGCAGTATTTTTCCAGTAAAATTCCTTCTAGATCATCATTTCATATTTCATAATCTGTATCAGATAAAAACTTTTAAAGATTTTAATTCCTGTCTAAAGACATCTAGATTCCACAGTAAAATCCTGAACTGCCATCACAGTAAAGATAGGTTTAGCTGCACTAGCTGATGCTAATATTTGTGTTATCCTCTGTTGAGGACCACTATCCTGTTACTAGGGAGAGCTAATTGGAGTATAAAAACCCTTTTCACCTTTCATGAAAACCAATTCATCCTTTGTTTGTTGTGATTGCTTTCTGAACCCAGCTGCAGGCTGTGAGGGCTGAGAAAAGAGCACATTTCACTTAACCAACAGAGACCTTTTGAAAAAGCAGAAGTGAAAGAGGCTGCTTGAGTATTCTTCCTTGTTAGCCATCTTCAATTCGAATTTCCTGCACTGATGTGCAAAACCCACAGCATCTCCTGCTGAAACTCTTCTATGTGCAGTTAAATTTGGGGTAGAACCAAGATTTTAAACCCCTAGAGCTCCTCCACCACTAGATGATCAAATCAAACTTTTTTCTTCACTCACTTTTCTTCTCCTTCTGACTAAGTCTTCATGTGGGGGGATAATCGGAGTTTTCCTCCACCCAAAAGCTAAACTAATCAATAGTAGAACACTGGTGTGTACCTTGCTGATATCATAACCATCAAGCGTCCTTGATGGTGCAGATTTTGTTTTTATTTCTCTAAAGGCATTTCTCCTCCCAGAGATGGTAAATTATGACTTCAATAGGCACAATCACTGTCCCCATTACACATGTCCATGAGTTCTTATGATGGACTCTGTTTAGTCAGACTTCCACTATATGTGATGCTGTCTATTCTCTACAATAAAACTCAGATTCTGGGGTGTTGAGTGCTCGGAAATACCCAGAGCACATGGAAAATAATTAAGCATTTTGTAGCCTTCTATTTTTATTTTGTTTCCAAGCTATTTTGAGGTGATTGGAACCTTTGATTCTCCTGCTAAAGTCTGTCAGTCCACTGTTTATATTACAGATCGGAATGAGAAGGCAACCTGCTGATCCACTCAGGGCCAATACAAATGTTATGCATGCTTAAATATGTAAATGTTCCAAATATATGGGTACACATAGACACATGTACACAAAGATTTTTAAAATTCTCTACCCACAAAAGGTTCTTCTGCCCCTCTGAACTTGCAACATTTCCAGTCTGAATCTCCACATGTGCTTAGATATTTTTTTCTTCTGTTTGAATTATCTTATTCCTCATGTTTCTATACACCATTCATGACCTTCCTTTGTAGATGTTTGACATTCTTCTTGATCTCTCTATCCTTTCTTTTCCTCTGAATATTTACTGCCTGCTCCTTTTAACAGCTTCTTTTTCAAGTGTAACATAATCACATTTGTTCTTGACTTCAAGTCGTCTCCTTACACAATTGAAATGAAGTGAAATAAGTTCTCCCAAACCTCTTAATACTTGTATCTCTTGTTAGTTTTGACTCCTTCAAGTTAGTTAACAAACCTTGAATTCAAGACATTGTCGTAACATAAGTAGTCTTTGGCTGGTACAAAGGAAAATAAAGGGATAAAGGACTGATTCTGATTCAGTTGTGAATGTTTCTTGGAATGGGGTAGGAATTATGGCGCTGTAGAGAAGATGGCTCAGAACTAGTGAAAAAAAAATTAATTCTTTCATCTGGTAGTTTTCTGTTGCTTTCTTATACTCTTGCCAGTAATGTCTGAGTTCATAATTCTTATGGACAAAAATATTAGAAATTATACTGTGTGAGGAAATCACCCTTCTTAGTTTTCTGTGGTTTCTATATTTATGAGTATCATCACCACTTTCTTTTACTTTAAAGAAAGTATTTTTACATATATCACTTTACAATTGTTCATTTGATATTTATATTTCAGAAACACAAAAATGTCAAAGAGATATAAAGATATATGAAGTGGTTCAACTTGGGTTACTAGTACAAGAATCCTCTAATATTTTTTTATATATTACTTAAAAGGAAACCTTATACCAATTCCATCATACAATTTTATTATTCATTATCTCACTCTCAAAGCTTCATATACTTATGCTTAATTAATTTCTTTCAACTGTTAATTACTTTGAGTACAGATGACACTTAGTCAGTCTCTTTAATCCATAGTTTTCATCATTTCTTTCACCTCTCCTAGATTCCTCCTCTGTACTCACAGACTTATCTGAAAATGCATAACTGAAATCATCTGTACTGTTAAATTGACCTCAGAGGATCCCCAGAAAATTCCACCCCAAACATTAAACTGTATTCTTCAATGCATTTTCCTGAGCTTGAATTGAAATTGATGGGTTTGTTTATTCAGTATGATACTGCTCTGACAAAGGAGGGATTATCAAGAAAACACAGAATCACAGAAAGGGTCAGGTTGGAAGGGACCACAGTGGGTCAGCTGGTCTAACCTCCCTGCTCAGGCAGGGTCATCCCAGGGCACGTGGAACAGGATTGTGTCTAGATTGTACCTGAATATCTCCTGCAAGGGAGACTCTACACCCTCTTTAGCAACCTGTTCCAGGGCTGGGTCCTCTGCACAGGAAACAAATTCTTCCTCATGTTCAAGGGAAAAGAAAAACCACCTAACAAAGACTTAATAAAACACATTTTTATCATTCTCCTTATTTTCAGACATGGATTTTGACACTGAATTCTCATTGAAACTCCTAGTAGGGCCCAAGGAAGTGGCTGCGTCACCATCCCTAGAGGCATTAAAAAGACTGTGGATGCAGTGCTTTGGAGCATGGTTTAGTGGTGGGCTTGGCAATGCTGGGTTAATGGCTTGACTCAAGGTCTTAGAGGGCTTTTCTGACCTAAATTATTCTGTAGTTTCATGACCCAGACTCCCTTCAAACAATATTCACAATGCAAATTAGGTAAGTAACTGGAGCATCTGTGGATGCTCAAAATAAATCCTTTCCAGAAAAAGCATTTCTGCCTTTAGCCGAGGGAGTTTGGATGTCATGGTGATGTGGCTGATGTCACAACAGCAGGTACTGGGCAGAGATTAGAGATACTCTTGAGTAACTACCTACTATTGAAACCCAGGCTGCCATCTCCTCATGTTTATCAATATCCAAGTCTCTGCCTGGAGAGACAAGGCTAGGCAGGTTCTGTTTGGTCACACCTTTTACACCTGATCAGTCAATCCAGCAGCAGCAGCAGAAGAAGAACTATGACCAGTCAAAATCCTTTCCCCAACCCCAAGTGAGCAAAGGTCAGCAGCTCCCTTAGATTTGCAACACAATCGAGAAAATTACACAGAAAAGAGCTGACAGCAGGTGGAAAATGAATTTTCCTGACTGGGAGATTGTACTGGGAAAAGAGCTGCAAAACAGATGGGAGCTCCTCTGACCTTGCCTGCTCCAGATTTATCACTGGACATGTTTAATTAAAAACACATCAGATTAAGTCATTTTGTTATATGGGAAAACGTTGGAGTCCCTCAGGTGCAATCCCTGTTGGAAGAAACACAACAAAGACAAGATTTTTCATTGTGGCAACAGAAATCAGCTGCAAAAATAGTTTAAAGCCCAGCCTGCTGGGGAATTGGACAGGAGTGAGATAAGCAAGCGCATTGGCTGGTGCTCTTTTATTGCTTTGGTCAGGGGAGAAGACAGAGTACCTTACAATAGGTGTGAAACACCCAGTTGAGACAAATTATGTTCATGTCACTCCTTTATTTCCCTATTTCCCTTATAGCTTATGTTTCTCTTGTATCAACCACCTTTCCCACTCAATTTTCTCTCTCTGGGACTGGCTGAAACTCAAATAAATTAACAGCCATATATGAGGAAGTTTTTGTAAACTGGGAACTAAAAAGAATAAGATATTAAGAAATAAATCCGTGTTACAATAAATGCTCCACAATATGTTTATCAAGAACACCAATTTCTCTTGAGAGATTTAAATGAATTTTAATTCAGTATTTAGAAACTAAGACTTATTCACTTAATCTGAGACTGGAAAATTTATTGCAAATTGCTATTAATGAGTTCTAATAGTAAAATTTACCACGTGTAAATTTCCCTTTAAATCCTTGTCAAAGGGATGTAGGCCTCACGGTTAAAGCTCTGTGTGTGTATTTGTTCACACACAGACAGACTTTGAACATGTATGTTTGTACGTGTGCAAGCTTGGTTCTCTGGGGGTTGCTAATTTATGAAGGCCTTAGAAGACCCTGTCCAAATACTTCTTCTCTGGGCAGGCTGCAATCAAAAACGGGACAGTATTTCAAAGCAGTTCCTTTGCCACAAAGATTTACTAATAGAAGATAAACTTGTGGGCTTTAAGCCACAGCTGACAAACAGAAACTGTCATAGATATTAGAGATGTCTCTATCTTTCCCAATATATAAAAACAAACAAACAAACTAACTAACAAACCACAAAGGCATAAACAGTAGGAGTTACAAATTCCATGCAAAAGTCCGTGGTAGAACTGCAACCAATGGAAAGCAGAATCCACTATTGCAATTTCCTAACTGAACACCCTGAGCATCAGGAGATTAGAAGTAATCTCTTTTTTTTTTTTAACAAATGCAGTTCCTATTCTAATTGCAGCTCCTTCCTCAAATGTTGATGTCAATAATGCAGGGATGATGAACCCACATAAAGTTCTAATGATACCTTCAACAAACCTTATACTTACATTGGTAAATATGCCTTGGGTTTTTTTGGTATCTGAAATAGTCTTAAATTATCAAAGAAGCTCACAGAATACATTAGGATGAGACTCCAGAGATCATTAATATTAAACATGAAATGTCTGTGAAGATGACATTAAGGATCTGATGTGAACTGACAAAAGCAAATGAATTTCAAGTTAAACTTGCTACCTTGTCCTTAATTCACTTTGGGGTGTCTACCAGTGGTGTCAGAATTGATGTAAAGTGGCATGAATGTTTAGGATGCCCATTGGTGTATTGGCAGAGGGCAGTGTCTGTGGGCTGTTCCCTTGGTCATGTGGAGGATTGCTCTGGTTCCCACAGATTTAAATCATACTTTTAAATAGTCTTAAGTATTCTCTTAAAGGTCAGTTCAAGCAATTAAAACCATAGGCTGCATAGGACAGCTTTCTTTTTTTTTTAATTAAATTTAATTATAATCATCTACCTCTTAAGTTTTAATTCAGTTTTCCAGGTTTGGGTATCTTCAGATTTTCAGCTCCTATTTTTAATTGGAAATTATGTTCTTCTCTTCCTCTTTCCCCCAGAAAATTTATTTCTAAGGCAGAGGTGTTATTTTTAAGTACTCAATTAACATTTGAACATTTGTCTTTCAATTACTGTCTTTCAATTTCACAATTTGATCTGGAGAACATGAATTAATGTCCTCAGGCAGACATTAACAACAGGCTCAGGGCTGTTTTTAAAACTCCTCCGTACACAGAATGCTTAAGGGAAGGTCAACATATATTTTCTTCATCAGCAGAGTTGGTTTAAGACATCTTCTATTCTCAGCCCCTTCTTTTCTATTTGGCCAACACTTTAATTTAGTGATATGATGCAAGTGTTTGCTTTATCTGGTGAATTATAGAACTTTATTGAACTCAACCATTTCCTAAATAGTTTCTCCTTTTCTATAATGGAGGGTGTTTTGGTGGTGTACTCTTGGTGTCCACTGACAGCACAAAGCGAGAAGGAAGGAGTTGAGTTGTGAAGGAGACAAGAGCAACAGAAAGTCACCAAGCATCACTTTGGTGCAAAAGCAAGTCTTTCATGTCAAAGAACTGTACATTTAAGAAGGTACAGACACCTGAGAGTGGTGATGCATTGCAACACAGCCTCACTGTGTCAACTGCTGGCATGATAATATAATAGCCTCCCTCAATAAAGCAGTCAAGCAAATTTAAATTCAATTAGAAAAATCACCTCAGGAGGGGAAGGGAAAAGAGGATGGGGACTACCAAGTGGCAGATATGAGTATGAGGCAAATTAAAAGACTTAACATGATGAATCCCTGTGCAAATGGGCTTTTCTATTGGAACTGCTGTCAGTCTCTCCATTTTAACAGTGCTGCCAAGCCCTGCCATATGAAAACATAAAAGGAATCATCTGCTGTGTTTGGCCCAGATTCAGATCCCTCCTCCTTGCTTCATGGACAACATACAAACCTTTTTGGAGACCAACTGACATCAGTAATTAGACTTTCCTTTGCAAGAACACACTGACAGGCACCCCAGGCGGTTCCAAGTCATTCCGTTCAGATTTATGCACCCTCTGTCCTGAAAAAGCCTCAGTCCAACCTTCTCTCAACCTACCCAGAGGGCAGAGCATCTCTGGAGTTTTATTCAAAAAGTTGGGAGCTAAACAATTTTCTCAAATAGGTAAAATGCAGCTAGAAACAGAAATGTAACAAATAAAATCTCCAATTTCATCAGTGACTTCCAAGAGCCAGAAGTACCATGGCAGCGAATTAGGGTCATACTTAAATGTGTTAAAAATGCAAATCCCAAAGTTTAAACTAGGCAAAGTATTACAGAAAACATATGATTTTTAGAGCACCTCCCTGTCTTCACAGTAAGAGTCTCACATTAGTCTTTCATAATAAATCATTAAATCAAGTTATCTCATCACAGCATGCCACACAGCCTATGTCAAGAGCAGGGGCTCAGAAGTCATAAGTAATGGGAAATACATGCCTGTCTGGGTTTCTGGGCATGCCTGAGCAGTCAGGCAGATCTCTGTTTCTCCTTCTACACGCTGAGAATTGTGTCATCCTTGACTGATGACTACTAATCCCTGTTAGCACAAGCATATCAAGGAATGGATGCTAGATGCTATGGTTAGCTCAGATGAAATACTTGCTGGCTGGATTATCTAATTGCTAGTGAAAAATAATGGGAAAAGCATGTGGATGCTCAAAACCATCTTACATGGCTGTTTAGGTGCCTAAACCGTCTGCTCAATGGCTCCTTCCCACATATTTCATCTCCTGCTGAAAACAAGAAGACACTCTAGAGGCACCTTTGTGTCTAAACAGAGAAAAATTATTTAGGCAGAGAAGGTCATGACCTCCTCACGGGAAAGCTCACAAAATTTCAGAATCCATATGTATTCTATCCTCTTCACTGTAGTTTTTTCATCACCATCTCTTTTTTTTTTCCTCCAGAAGAGAACTTGTATAGGAAGGCGAACCAGATCTTCTGCATGATCATAAATATTTTACCGCATCTCTGCCTTCTGCATTTTGTTCTAGGTTGGCTTCCAGCTGAAGAGAACCACCTTTTTTTGATGTGTTATTCCCTTGTGTCCTGCCTGGCTGTATAACCTGACAGGATTTCACTTCATTTGGAGCTCAGTATTCAGACGTGGAAATATTTGAGGGTATTCTGACAAGCCATTTTGAGTGAAAACCTCCTGCAGCACAGAACAGCACAATAAATGCAAAGATTAATTCTGTAACTTCTGAAAGTCTTTTCATTGGCCCCAGTGGGCTTTAAATGCTACTCTCAATAGAAACCATGACTAATGAGTTTGAATTCTATGGCTGAGGTGGGGCCCTAGTGTAATGATAATGTCTTTTACCAGATCATTTTGCACAAGTGAGAAACTTGGAAATTGCAAGCCTTTTTTTTCTCCATGGTCTTCTGTCTTTAGGGTTAATGATGACTCCAATACTTTCAGAAAAATTTAGCATGAAGTGTAGTGAAAGAAACAGGTTATTACTCATCCAAATGCCAATAATTTTGGAGGGATTTCAAATGTGTAAACTTCAAATCTATTACTCTGAGAAGAAAATATTCGTGCTGGTGCACAAACTCTTCAGCTCCATGAAGATCAATTAATTCTCTAAAAATCATTTCATGACCACCTCGCGCTATTGTTGTTACAGATTAAAAGTACATCTCTTTCATCTTGAGGCTGCAGAGACCAGAAGGTTTTCTGCCTAAAAAAGATACCTAAGAAGCTGCTCAGGTCTCAAATCCACAGTGGCTCCCAAGTTCCCCACAGTTCAGCCATAAATGAGTTTGTATCTGGAGATTAAATTCCTACATATTTAATGAAGGGAAAGACAAGGGGATTGTCCTGCACAAGCTGTAGAACTAAAGATAGCTTAGGATCTTTTAGCCTCATCTGATCTCATGCAGGATTAATTTCCCTTAATTTTGATTATATGTGAGTTAAAGATATAACCTAATACATATTCTTGGGTTCTCATTATATTCAATGAAGAAAAAAGCAGCACACATACAGAGTGATTTATCTGTCCTAAGACAGGATGACTCATTCCTCAGAAGTAAGTATTCCTGCCCTTTGACTATAGATAAATGATTAACTTAAATCAGATATCTATTTTTAGATAAAATTAGGGCAGGTAAATTATATTCTAAGGCAAAAATTCCCAGACAGTTTTCCATTAACTCTGAGGACATTGCCCTCATTCACGGGAGTGTTTTGAATGCCTTTCAAGCTCTCACCAGTAACTTCATTTCTTATTTGTCTTGTGGTAAACGTCTAGATCCCATACTGGAGAAGAAAGAAAATATGTAAGCAGTTATCCAAAACAGAGAGCAATTTTCTGTAGACAGAGAAGATGTGTCACATCTTTTTATAGCAACAGAATGAATCAGAACCCCTTCAGTTCTTTTCCCTTTGGGAAACAGCCTAAAGTCTCTGTTGAACCTGATGTAGTGAACAGCAAGGGCATACCTATTCCCTCCTCTTCCCAATCAGCACTGCATGCATTATGACAGGGAATATCTTGGTCTTGATGAAGTTAAAAATGTCAGTTGGTGTTTGCAAAGTGGAGGAAAGAGGCTGTTAAAAATAAATACATGATCAAAAGACAAGTAGATGAATAAATAAATAAATAAAAACATTACATATGTCTTATGACCATGTTGAGGGGAACAGTAGCAGGAAGGGACAAGAAAACAACATCTGAATACTCATTTCTGGACTCAGAACAGGCTGCAAATTCATACCTTTCTATCACCAGTCACCAATTTTATTTGTGTAGGTACCCATGAGTGACAGCAGCGTGTGCTTAACATTGGTCAGTATAAAAATATATGGCAAAATGAAAATGTATTTCTGACTACAGATAAATAGTAATGTTCTGAATGTCTCAGAAGAGGGCCTCACAATAAACGAGATAAAAAACCCTGCCCCACCTCTGAGACCAGGCAATAGCTCAAGGTGTTACTTACATTTATTTTTGCACATTTTGAATAATTTTTCATTTTATTCAGACCTTCTCTGTCACTGTTCCCAGAGTGCGGCGTTTCTCTCGCCCGCCCACGCGCCCGCGCGGCGTTTCCCGGTCGGCTGCGGAGCGGCGGCACCAGCGCTGGGGTCAGGGACTCGGCAGCGCGGCAGAGAGAAACAGCCAGGGCGTGGTTTGGCTGCTGGGGCAGCGCTTCTGTTTGCGTGCAGTCAGAGGCAAGAGCAAAGGAAGGGTCAGTCCCGGCTGTAATGTTCAGAGGATTTTTATTCTTCCTTTCCTCCAAAGAGGCAGCGGCGAGTGACCTTGAGCCATGCCCAAGATGAAGTTATAAAGGGGGCAATTACCTGGGGGATGGAACCTAGGGTGACCAATAGGGGTATTTCAGGGGAGGGATGAGAGGTGGCAAAGGGCAAATGGGAGAACTTAGGGGTGGAAAGAGGGTCTAATGGACAAATCACTTGGGAAAGCTCTGGTGATTGATACAGAAATTTCCTGAAGGATCAGGGCAGGGCTGAGGTGGCAGACAAAGACAGAGGGAAGATT
>VWZV01015929.1:0-41105 GCA_013397155.1 Irena cyanogastra | reverse complement strand
TCTCTTCTCTTCTCTTCTCTTCTCTTCTCTTTTTTCTCTTTTCTCTTTTCTCTTCTCTTTTCTCTTCTCTCTCTTTCTTTTTCCCTACCCTTGTCCTCACCCTTTCTTCGGTGTGAAAGTTTTAAAAAGATCACAACATTGTAACTGCTAAGCCCCTGTGTTTTTAGCAGCACAAGTCTAGGAATGAAACATCAATTGTTACTTAGTAGTATCAAAGAGTGAATTATTTATTTAATTACAGCTGTAGTTTCATCCCCAAAACACTAATTTTTCATGAGTACATTCATAATATTATCTGTATTCCTTCCAAGAAAAGCTGCACCGTATCTAATGATTCATAGGAGCACTCTTCCAGTGAGGTATATGATCATATTGACTTTAAGCATAACAAATAGGCTCAGCAAGCCTTTCCTCAGAAATAAGAATGATCTTGTGTTTTGAGACAAATTATCATGATCTGAGACATCTATGTTCAGTTTTCTCCTACAGCCTGTGGCAACTTTTTGATAGACATTTTAATTGGTAACTCAGGGTAGGATTCATCTGAAACAACTTTGACCATTTAAAATTGGATATCTGATTTAATATTCTGGCCATGCAAAATATATCTACAGTCAATGGAAAGACAGAAGCATGTCTAGGAACCTAGAAAATTCATCATAGCAGTCTTAGAATAGGGAAAAAAGCCGCAATAATTCAAGAGTATTTCTCTCTCTCTCTTTCTCTCTCTCTCTCTCTGTTCTCCTGGGCATACAGGGAATTTAAGCTGCAGATCTCATTCTTGAAAGACAAAATTAGTAAAAACATATCCCTCCCTTGAGAGGTGCCAAAAGAATGATGTACACTTAACACATAGACACCTACAGAAATCAGTGAGTACTGAAAAACACAAATAATTAAGGTATCTGCCCCTCTCTTTTTCTATTGCTCAATTTCTCATCTAAAACACAAAAATGACAGACTCCTATCCACTCAGGGGTAGTGAGCACAAAGCTATTAAGGATGATAAGACTCTTTAGCATAAGTAGATCGAAAGTTCAAGTTACATCCAAAGCCAGGTGTTCTGAAACCAAGGCCACTCCTAAACCCAGGAGAAATAACCATGAGTGCAAGTTCATTTATGCTTTGGTCATAGTCTACAGGGCAGAAAAACGTGGACAAATCCCAAGAAAAATCACATCATGGCCCTAAGGCTATGAAGCAGTTTGGCAGCATTAAGCACAACTGAAGTAAGTATTCAGGATTATTATTACTGCTGACACACTGCATCTTTTGCCAGATATATAAGATCAGCTATGTAAGTAGGACATAAGGTTAAAGCACTTGACTAGTGGTTAACAAATCAGAGCTTTGACACTTTTGAGCTTTGACACTGATTCCGTGTCAGCCCTGTGCCATTTCCCATTTCAGGAAGGTCAATCTCTGCCCTTGAATATAGTGCCAAAGCATAGAGAAAAATCACAGATGTGCAAAGGGGCCATGGTAGAATTCTTGCTCTTGTCTAGTTAATGTAAAGTAAGTTAAATACAGCATAGGTTTTTGCATCATGTGTTCCTTAAGCCTGGCCATACACTTGAAGATTATTTTGAAGGACCAACAGGCAGAAGGGATCAATTCATAAATGCATTACACAAAACTAGATATTGGGGAAGAAACACAAATTAATGTCTAAGGAATCAGTGGCTGATGAGTAATCATCTGGATAAGGATTGTAGTGGGTGCTGAAAGCCCACATATTTCTTGCTAAATACCATTTGCAACATTCCCTTTGTTTTCACAGAGGGAAGGTGATTAAATCTCTCCTGCAGAAGAAAAGGTTATAAACCAGCTCCCATTAAGGTTCCGTTCTGTGCCTCAGTCACTTGTCCTTTGTTCAAATTAAACCAAGATGAGTATATTTTGCCTAGTTAGATTGCAAGTCCTTTACAGTGTTCTTAGCAATATTTTGTTCCTTTATGTGTTGCTGTGGTACAAATAGTGAAAATATTAACCAATAATAATACTTTGATTCCCTTGGCTAATTCTCTTGATCGTGTTCCATATGTGAAAAGAAAAATAAAACAATATCTCAGAAGCAATAAAAAATAATGGAAGAGTATTCATCTTGTGGCTATTCAATATCTCTTTATTCCTCTTATGTAAGCAACTGATAAATTAAATGACACTGAGTTTATCAATTGAAAATGAATCTGAATAGCACTGTAGTTCAAAAACAGGATAACATTTCTTCTTTAAACTGTATCACAACCTAATGCTATCTATACAAAACAAGGGGCTGTATTTATAATACAGCAATGTGGCATAAGTTAAAGGATGAAACACCTCCTCATTGATAAAAATGTAAATTGCTACATGCTGATTCTTTGCTCAGTCTTTCTTTACACAGGAACACATTTTAGCTGCTTGGTGGTATGCTCATGAAAGGAGCTTTGTGCTGCAGGAGCTCTGCTGAAAACAACACACACAACCCCTGCTGGCTCACCGTCAAACAATGTCCAAAAGATAGCTCCACAATGACTGAAAACAAGGATTTTCCCATCTTTTGAGTTTCAGTTCTGTCAGTGTAACATCATCTTAGGCAGCCTTTAATTGTTCCAGGTTTTCAGCCAGCAAATGTTAGAAGAAAAACAAACAAAACACCACCTGATTTCATTCTCACATTAGCAAAGTCATTTGAGCACTTGACTTTGTGCACAGTCTCTCAGCTAAGACAGCACTGTTCCCTGATGATTGCTGCCATTTGCCATCCTTGGGCTTGTGACACTTAGGATCAGAGCTGGCTTGAACCTTTCCTGACACAGGCATGCTCTCTATCTGCTCTAATTTGAAATCACAGACTGGGCACTGAAACAGTGAAGGACATATTTCAGTGTCAGTGTCTGCTCTGGAAGGATCCCACAGCAATTTTTTTACTTCAAGAAGCCCATATGAGTTAGAAAAATCTGAGTCTCAATATATTATTACAGTAAATTCAACATGCTTAGAAACAGCTCCTCAGAGAGAAAGCCAATTTCTTTACTGCTAGGTTCTCTTAATCTCTGAAATGAGGGAGATGATTGTGCCCCAGTACTCTGCTCTTATGTGACTTCTCCTGGAGTACTTCATCCAGCTCTGGGGCCCCAGCACAGGACCAGACACCTCTTTCACTGAGAGCAGAGGAAGCCACCAAGCTGACCAGAGGGATGGAGCACTTCTCCTTTGAGGAAAGATGGACAGAATTGTGATTGTTCAGCCAGGAAAAGAGAAGGCTTTTGGGTGACCTTATTGCAGCCTTGCAGTACCTGAAGGAACCTATGAGAAAGATGGAGAGGGATCTCTTACAAGAGTATGGAGTTACAGGGCAAGGGGAAATTGCTTCAAATTGTCAGAGAGTAGGTTCAGATGAGACATTAGGGAAAAATTCTTTACTGTGAGGGTGGTGAAGCACTGGAACAGGTTGTTCAAAGAAATGGTGGACATCCCATCCCTGGAAGTGTTCCAGGCCAGGCTGGATGGAGCTCTGAGCAACCTGGTCTAGTGGAAGGTGTCCCTGCCCATGGCAGGGGGGTTGGAACTGAGTGATCTTTAAGGCCCCTTCCAACCCAAGCTGTTCCATGATTCTGTGATTCTATGGGGCTGGTCACTGGACCTTATCTCCAGCCATATCTGTGACCTCTCTGAGACAGTGGCACTTTGCAGATGCCACAGACAGTGGGAACAGTGTAATGGTAAGAACAACCAAGCCCTGTTGTCCAAGATCATCTCTTGGTTTAGTCAATTGCTATGGATCTCGCCCATGTAATGCATCCCCTCATATAATCACTTCCAGGAAGATGAAATAATTTTTTGGTCTGAAGTCAAGAAACAAGAACTGGTTTAGCTCCTCCTTCTTTTGAAATTTAAGTGAGATTTCTTGTACTACTCTGTTTGCAATAAGTATGTCGTTTCACTTCAGAGCAGAATTTTCCTTGTAGGAAATGCGCGTGGATTTCAAGTGGTATGAACTTATCTACTGCTGAACAGCAGCTTGTAACCAGGCTTGATGAAACAAAAAGCTTTAATTATAAATTTTAATGTCACAGAAAGCTGAAAGACAGAAAGGTTCTGAGGAACAGGATGATCTTCAGCTAGATAATAAAGGGTATGTTTCAGTTATCAAAGCACAGTGCATAGGGAATGCTTTGTAATCCAAAATATCCTAGTGGAAAGTATGACAGGGCCTCTAGGATACCTGAGTTGGTCTACAGCAGCAGGTAGAGGTGACACAGAATATCCTAAATGATGGACACATATTTAGGCATCTGTGTCTCTCACACAGTGTCTAACTCCACAGTGTGAAGCAGATAACAATAAAATCCAGACTCTGGTAGTTAAAATCAGTAAACTTCAAAATGGAAATAAGCCCTCACATCATGGCTGAGACCAGGAAATGACATGCAACAAAGGACTGCTTAAACTCTCCCCTCACCTCTACATCTTACAAGGTAAACAGCCTTCTCAAAAGCAGGGTAATTTGCTGTTGTCTGACATCGTGGAAAATTCATTGCATGATTCCAAAATCACTGCTAATGTTAAATCAGATTAAAATATTAGTCCTGCCCTCAGATTGCACTTCTACTTGCTCTGAGGCAATTTCCATTTCTTTTGTGTATTTATAACAACTGATTAATTAAACATCTCTAAAAATACAGTTAAGCAATCCCTCCTCTACTTAAGTAACCATTCCAAAACTATTAATGGTATGCATGTACATAGTTCATTTACACACTCTGTCTTCCTAGTTCCCCTTTTCTACCAAAAGGTCTTCATAAATACAGCTTTTGATCTCTAAAAAACCTCATCTTTTCAAGAAAGAGCTCATTAGTCACGATTGTAGAAAAAGTAACAAAAGCCCAGTTCCATAAAGGTTAAAGCTCTCCCAGTTCAACTCTTCTTTTTTTTTTTTATATTCTTTTAATTAGGAAGCTGTTCTGATTCATCCATCAAATAAGCTTTTATCTTACAGTTCATAATGAATTAAGACATTACCTGGTAATTCCTTAACTACAGCAGCCCATTTAAGTACTAACAAAAGACCCACAGTGGCATAAACTGTTTTACTCAGACCTCTAGCATAGAAAATTTATTGAATATTAGTTTGTGATGGTGTTATTCACCACTTTTTTTTTTTTTTTTAAATGAGGCTCTGGTTTTATCCTAACATAGGTAAAGCAAATATCTGAAGTCTATCTCAGCAGCATATTTGGGTTAGAAAATTCCTGTGCTATCTCTGTGTATATGTATACCTGTAAATGACTTATGGGACAAATGTTTACAGACCCCCCACAAGGTCATCCAATTGATCAGGGGTCATCACACTATTGATTGAGGCTGTGGTTCAGGTGTACAGTGTTGCTATATCCTGCAGCCTTTTAGCATCCTTATCATAAAACCTCGTGGAAAGAGGCAGGACAGTTGGTTCTTGACCTTCTGTATACATCCCTCTGACAGTATCAGGAGCAACATTTCTCCTTGAGGCCAATTCTTGATGCACTTGGCAACATTTGGGCTGTAGAGCATATTAAACTGAAACTTCTTTAGGATCAGGACTGCGAAACTTGATCTGCTGTATTCCCAGTGTGCCAGCAGCTGCTCATCCCACCACATCATCTGTGATGTGAGCTAGCAGGCACTTAGGGTCTGGAATGCCAGAAAAAAAAGTGTTTGGTCCTCTTCCTTGGCTGGGAAGCAAACATTTTCCATGCACTACACATAGCAGATGTGAAACTCAAGCTTATCTCTTTGGTCACAACTTTTGAATCATTTTTTTACCACATACACTTTTGCTCAAAACTGGGTGCCGGTTTTGGTGGTGTGGCCAAAGAAGAAGACTGGCAAGACTGGAAGACTGGCAAGTCACAGAAGTTTGACTGTTAGTCCATTTAAAGACTTATTTTAATCACTGTTTATGTCAATATCTCTGTGAGACTGGAGATAATCACAGCAAAAAAACAGACTGCAGTGATAAGCCAGGTAACAAAACATAACCTCTGTCTTCTTTTGTCACTGGGAAATGTTATATGCTTAATCTGATGTTTTGCAATTGTTGCTTCATTATTAAAAAAAAAGTTTTCCTTTCTAACAGAAGACAGGGAAGAAAGAAAACACTATAAATTACAAACCATTTATTCCATTCATTGATTACTCTAGATATGTGGCTCTAGATATGTTTTCAATAGTCTAGATTGCTTTGAAGTTTTCCTATTTTACTGAGAACGCAGATAGACCTGAATTAGCGACACATGTCACTCTGGAATGATTGACCTCTGGTAGTGGGGAAGAAAAAAACCACAATAGCAAGGCTGATGTGGCATTCAATTGACCAAAGATATATGAACCTTATAGATAACTAGATCTGAGTCTCCGGTTCTCCTTTATAGTTAGGAGAAACAGACATGATTGGTACAGTCAATCTCATGCTAAAGCAGACTTCCATAATAAATCAGATTAATTGTGGCCTTGACATACTTATTCTGACTTCTTTGGCTTTAAAGGAAGACTGAATTACCTAGCTCTGGTCCCAGCATTGCCTCATAGACAAATAAGTTAAACCCACTCCAGTGATCCAGATATGATATCATAAAATAGGAGTTTCATTAATTATTAATATCTACCTATAATTATAGGGAGTCAGAAAACTGTTTTATCCTGGCATAAACATCGTTAATACACATTGACTAATTTGAAAAATATGTGCTCATGTGATCAGACCTCGTTCAGGTTAAATTTATGTTTCCCCATAGCACCGTAGCATTAAGGACAGACGTTCGTGCACACAGAACCATTATTCAGGTGGCACACTAAACATTGTAGGTCTGGAATTTACTAATAGTTATGAAGTGGATTATGGGAAGAGAACATGCACTCTTGCAAGAAGTGCCAGTTGTCACAACAAACCTTTTTTGCAATGCATTTTAGACATCTAGAGCCTCACCAGTGCTAACTGTGCCAGACTACCTTCACGTGGATAGAGAGTAACTTCAAAGGGTTGGGTCATCTAAACCATTCCAGAGATGTGTCATGCAGAGGAGCAAGAAGAGCTCTTTGGGCCGTCATTCCCATTAAGCAGCAACCACCAGGAATTTGAAAGTCCTACATGCCCATTTCTTCTGCATTGTAGTTCTGGAAGATGATGCCCCGTAACAGTGTTATCTGTACATTTTTGAGCAGCTTCTTTTATTTGTCCCAAATTCCTCAAAAATTATAAAAGAGAAACAAGACAGAAATCTTTCCTATTCCTTTATTTAAAAACAAACAAACTAACAAACAAACCCATCAGAAAACAGAACCACAATTTAAAGGAATTTAATGTATCTCACAGTGTTTTCTGATCTTTCTTCCTTGGGAACTTCTGTATGTTCTGATTATTTTGGATAATCCCTTAAAGATAGCTGAAAATATATGTGACAGTGAATCTCACTTGGACATTAAGATGGAGGTATTAAATATGATTCCTGTCTTAATCATTGCCTTAACTGTTTGTGAGGTTTTGCAGATATGAAGTTGTTTGCCAGAAAACAAACAGGTAAAGAAAATAAGAAAGAAAAAATGGAAAAGATGAGTAATACTATCAATTTATTTTTTCAAAAGAGGAAGAAATCCTCACCAGGAGCAGTGCAAAAGAGTCACTTTATACAGCCATTGCTTATACTGTTAGGTGTACTAAGTTCAATCAAAAATTATCCTGTGCTACAGTCAGAGGTTTAAATTGCCTTGATTAGAAGTGTGACATATTCAAGATGAAATCATGGAGACTTGAGACTTGAACACTTAATGTTTTCAATGTGTATTCTAAATGTTTTTCCATGCAGTGTGCATCTTTTCCAGTGAAAAGAAATGTCTGGGTTGCTTTTTTTTTTTTTTTTCTGTTGAGCACTCTTGGCACAGAAAGTAGACATGTGCAAGAACCTGCTGATTTGAGGTAGGAAATTTTACAGAAACACGGAATGTTAAAGAAATAAATGAAATTATGCTAAGGAAAAAAAAATTCGCCCTGCAGGAGTTTATGTAAACATCCATAAGCTCCTGTTAAGTTTCTGTATACCACTAGAAAATTGTATTGACTTCATAAATAAGAATGAAGAGTAGGTAAGAATCTTTTATTTCTTTAAATGATAAAAGGTATATAACAGATACTGTAGTATTTGACATTGAGAGATTAATTTCTTTCTTCAGAAAAGGAAAGAAGACCCACTCAGAATCATATTCCATTGTAAAACAGGAGCAAATCCAAGATTTCACTCTGACTATACTAGTAAATTACCATTTAAGAAATGTCTTTCAGCTGCAAACAGAAATCCTGATGCTGTAACTGCCAGTCCATTAAGAAAATAGCTTTAACAAAATCTATAAAGGATTTGTAATGCTTATGGTGTAAATCCACCAGTTTATATACAGGTGGTTTTTTTTAATAAATTCAATCCTAAAAAACAGAACATTTTTTAATGAAAATACAATTCATATTAGGGGGAAAAGAGGTGGATTTTAAAATGTTGATAACTCTAATGGATTTTACCACAAATAAACAATCAAACAAATAAACCTCCCCTGAATCTTTCTCCTGATGTATAAATAGGAACTAAACTACTGGGATTTAAATTGTATCCATCACAGAATAATAATATTGCTCATTATGTGTAGCTTCAGGTACTTGCTATGGGAAAAAGTTAATTGAAAGATTTCAGAAGTTTTGTTTGGTATTATCACACTAAAGAAATTGTTCTGTAGTAATGGGCTTTTTGACCATTTACAATTATACCCTTTCTGCTTTTATCTGAACAAGGAATGTTCTTTCAGTGTTCATTTGAAAACCAAAGAATTATATAAAAGGAATTTTTCTATTTTTGTATTATAATGATTTTCATCCAAGAATCCCCTGGCAACTTAAAATATTTATTGAATAAGCCTGTCTATCATATAGGCAGAGGTTCTGTCTTACAAATGAGTAAAGTGAAGCAGACTGAATGGCAGAGGCAGACGCTGAGGTCTGAGCTCCAGACTGTCTTCAGCTAGAGCAGCACTGAGGCATGCTTATCATTGTAAGCACAATTAATTGTTATTACAGTTAATTCAGTTAATATGTTCTGATTGCACTGCAAATTCATGCAAATGTTTCTTAACTGCTGTCTCTGTTTGAAGTAAGGAAGGTGGTACGTAGATTGAGGGAGAATGTGGTAGATTCAGACCTCAGGTAACCTGGCACGTTGTGACTGCAGCAACCAAGAGACTTCATTTCAGTGCTCTCCAAAATTATAGCCATGGATGCACACAGAAAATTATCTCAGATTTTTCAGTAGAAGGTCCAAGTTCAGGATAAAGACTGCAAATTTTACAGAGGTCAAGAGGCCTTAGAGATAAGAAAGCAGGGCTAATGAAATTACCAGATGAAAATTGAAAGATCATGATATGCCTATAGACCCTGAGTGTAAAGATCCCAGCTCTCTCTCTAAGGTGTGTGAAGGTTTGAAAGTTTTCTGAGTACCTTTTAAACTCCTGACACACTTCCAGGTGTTCCTCAAATTATGTTATTGTTTAGATCCAAATGACCATATTTGTACTAGACTAGACCATACTAATAGAATATTTTACTTGGACGGGACCTGCAAGTATCATCTAAGATCATAGAAGTATTTAGATTGGAAAAGACCCTTAAAACCATCCAGTCCAATTGTAAATCTAACACTAAAAAGTCCAGTACTAAACCATGTTCCTAAGCACCGCATCCACACATCTTTCAAAGAGGGTTTTGTGATTCTATGATCTCCAGGGATGGTGATCAGACACTTCCCTGGGCAGCTCTTCCAGTGCTGGACAATCCTTTCAATTTCACTCCTTCCCAGCTTGGTGTTGTCTTCAGACTTCCTGTGTGTGCCTTCAATCCCCTCATCCAGATCACTGATAAGGATATTAAAGAGAACTGTCCCCAAAATTTAGTTCTGGGGAATACCACTTGTGACTGGCCACCAATTCAGCATAATCTGTGATTCTGTGGTTCATCAGCAATCTCTAGGCCTGGCCACCCAGACAATCTTTTTTTCTTTTTTTTTTTTTTTTTAACCCACAAAAGAATACAGTCTAGTCCAACTGCAGCTGCATATTTAAATTTTCTTGTCATGAAAGAATCAGAATGATATTGGTCTCCACCACCTTTTCCGTTGTTTTTTTTTTTTTTTTCTTTTTCTCTCCACAAATTCTTAAACTTTGAGGTCTTGTCTAAGTATTGCTTGTACCTGTGTCTTATACTATTTTTTGCACATTTAGTTACAGGATTCCATCCCTGGCAATCAAGGATCTGAATAAAGTTGCTTATCTTTGTATTGATAAAAGAGGTACAGGAAGAAAGGGAGAGATTCCAGCATGTAATCAAAATATCATCTTCACAGACACACCACATCAAACTATTTATGGTTATATTCAAAGGTCCCTAAATATTGCTATTTCTTTACTTCTCTGTTGGCAAATAAAAGCAGTCTGTGGCACAGAGGGCAAATGCTGTGGCACAATTTTCTTTGGCAGAGGGAAACTCGTTCCACCTAAAGCACATGGTCCTGTCCATGCACACTGGTAGCAAACATGTAGCTTGTGCAGGTTCATGCTGGGTTGGCTTGTGCTGCTCTGTGAGGAAGGTCAGGGCACTGGGAGAGCAGGTCTGTTGTCACAGGCCAAAGCTGTGACAGGGGACATGCTGGATGATTAGGTACACAACCCACTTCCATCCCATTGTGGCTTAGAGACACGTCTTTTCCTTTCTGCATTCCTGAATTTTGAGAGTGGGCAAAAATCCAACTAATAGACAGGTAAAAGACAATACATAAACACTCACGTTAGTAAGTAGTGATCTGAAGAGAGAAAGAAGAGAAAAGAGAGAGGAGGTACATCACCGGCCAGCTTGTGTGTGTTGCATATAAAATATTATCTGTGTCAGGGAAATTGAGAGGAGGAAAACAGAGTGGGTGTCCACTTAATGGTGTCTGGGGATATTCCAGATGCAGTAAATTGAGTTATTGAATCCAAAAGTACTGAGAAAATGAGACAAATAACAGGAACTGATAGAAGAGTTTAAACTAGTTTGTACATGTTTATCAGACAGCTTCAGATTTTAGGTGATTTTTGAAAAAGTTGTGCAGGATACATTTTCCTGACTGCATTAAAGATGAAGAGATGCCTTTCAGTTCCATTTCTTAAAGTAATTAGATTTACTGCTTTGCCAATTAGGTCATCTAGAAGCCTGTGAAAAATTTAGTTTCCTGTGATGTTCTTTAGAAAATCTTCTTTTAAACCTATGACTCACTGGACAAGTTAAATGCTTTTTCCTGTAACAAAAGCCATAATCTAAATACTTTCTCTGGAATCCCATCAATACTGTACAGTTGGCCAGCAAATTATTCTTGTTGCATTAAATTACATTTCTGTTTTCCTGGGCTGCCTCTTCAAATTTTTGTGATGCTTCAATTCATTAAGCAGATGGAGATGGAACTTGTGACTGAAATGTTTTGTTCAATAAGATGTAAGTTCATTCCCTGCAAACCAGTGTAATCCAGTGTGCTTAGAGGAGGGTGGTTTCACTTCAGCACCTTTCCAAATAACTGCTTGAATGCTCCCTTAGAGAAATCCATTTCTGGCAAATCATGCACTGTTGGTTAAATACATTTACTTAACGCCACCTCTCCCTTGGTAGATGCAAAGAGGCTGAAACTGGAAAGTTGTTGATTATGATGATACTGGACAATTAATTATGCAGTGTAATAACCTTTGACCCAAGCAAGGACTTCCTTTTTCATTTAATCAGCTGAAATGAAAAGTGATCAAATAATTACGTGTTCTTGTCTTCCAATCAAGCTGTAGGTAGAGACGTTGAGAGGAAATCAAGCAGAATCTTAAAGAAAATAACAATAATAATGAATAAAAAGCAGCAGAAGAAATAGAGCTATTTAAAGTACTAATTAGATTATTTTTTCACTTACTTCAGTAGTATCTAAACAAATGAAGCCCTTCTGAATGGGTTCTGTACTCAGCTTCATGTCTAGGACACAAGGAGTTGCTCCCAAGCTCTTCATACCTGGGTTGATAGCACCCATCATTTGTGAATAATTCTGAATCTTATTCCTCAGAGGCTGTTTCTTTTGTCATTATTTGACACAGGGGGAGGAAAGTATCTGATGAAACCATCTCTGCACAGGAGAAAAAAGGCATAAAAATGTGGTAAAAAAATCCAGAATGCAGTATGTTACATTAAATACCACACAGGAAGAATGTTTCTTTATTGTAGTGTCCCTCAGTCATAAGAAAATCATTATCTTCTGAGAAATAACAATATCAGCTCTAGACTTCAGTAATTTTTGGATCCTGGGAATCCAAAGAAAAATATCCTTTTCTCTTACTTTTCATGGAGTACAATTATTGAATTTAATAAATGCCAAAATTGAGATGAGGATTCGGTGTGGTCTTGGAGGAGGTTGTTGGATTTTTTTTGTGTTCAGTCCATAACAGTGAGTCAGCCCTTCTCTGGACAAACCAACTGTCTTAGGCTGAGGCTCTTGATCAGTGGGAGCACGTGTCTCCAGCAGTGAGGTGGGAGTAACATAGATTGGCATTCCTGGGTCACCAGTCTCTCTCCTTGCAGCTCTGGGGCAGCTCTGCTTGTCTCTTTAGCTTGAAGGTGAAGACTTGACTATTTATCTCCTTAGTGCTCTTCAAATTGTCATCTGAGCTGTTGCTACAAGTGCCTGTCCTTCACTTACCAGAGCAATGCAGGGACCTGGACCATTGATATTGAAATTAAATATTTAATGCTGGAGAGTTATTCACCAGCCAGTGTGGCATGTCTTCTCTGCTTTGAGAAGTTGCACCTCTGTGTGTTCTGATTCTACTACCTTTGTCTACAAAGTGAAAAAAAATCAGAGCAGAGAATAATAAACATCAATCAGCCTATTTCTTTAGTAAATTATTAAACCAGGAATGAGCAATATTTAAAATTATTAAAGCAGCACAGGAAGAACTATTAGATTTTTCCTCGTAAATTTGTTAGATTTTGCTAAAAAAGACCTCTTTTGTAATTAGGTGAATTAACTTGGCTATCTTCATTTCTGAGCACTTCAAGCGTGAAGCTTTATTGTTCTCAGTACATATACAACAATACAATGCTACTGAAATGCCTCTTCAATTCAGCGAGTGATCATTAATATTTCAAGTATTACCTCTCCTTTCTAATGTAAAAAGTTTTCTCTAATGTTAAAAAATTTTCAGAGAGGTCCTAGAGTATGTTTTGTTTTATTTTGAACACTGAAATAATTGCAACTGTGTTATATTCAGTGTATAACACACTATTTATTTGACTTCACATAAATGTGTTTCTTCCCTTATTAAAATCCTTTTGCAGATTTGAAATTTTTTTTATTCTTTCTAGGAGTATGGGCAGGATATGCAGTATATAATGTTGGGGTGGGACGGGGCACATTTTTCTCTCATGAATATCACTTTTGCTCACACCATTAAGTACACAGTCCTGCCAAACAGATGAGAGTGGTGTTTGTGACCAGGAGATGTGGATATTAATGAGCATCTTTTCTTGCCTCTGACTTTGATTGAACTTTTCATCACCTTTCCTGTTTGGAGAGCTTTGCATCAATTCCAGTTAAATCCTTGCAGAACTCATTTACTTTCTTTTACATGACTGACCTTTCTCACACATGACTGGCTGTCACAAGCTGGAGAGACTGGTAGGTCTGGGTTTCTGAATCTTGAGCCATTTAATTGCATCAAGAGGCATTTTTCTGTAGGATAGAGAAAGAATGCCCAATTACTTAACTTATTACATGCTTTAAAATTGATCATGAGAGGTCAGACACTGACTTTCTGAAGCTCTTGGGTTTTTCTCTGGCTGTTGTTTGGGTCATTTTTTTCGTGGGGAGGAGGTGTTTGCATTTTTCCCTACCCAGAAATTAATAATAAAAATACTTATAAGTAATTACTAATTCAATCAATATTCAGCGTAGATGCCCAGAACACCTTTTCATCTTTAGGAAGTACAAAAGAATTCACCCTCATCAACAGCTAACAGCCCTTACTTACACCACTTGCTCTTATATTCACTGGATTTTCTACATCAGTGTACACTGTTCCCCTTTAAAATCAGACATTTTCTCATGATGAATGAATGAAGTCAGATTAAGAGTTCAACTGTTCTTTTCATTGCAGAAAAGCCAAATTGGCCATATATTTTATTAGTTCTGAAAGAATATAATTTGTACCGGGCTAGTCTAAAATCAAAGAAATTGTTTTAGGAATTAGTGTGTTCAAAATGCGTAAACTCTAGGTTTTGGGGTCAGGTATTTCGTGGTTTTTTTTGTGTTGTTGTTTATTTGTTAGTTGTTTTTTAGTTTTGTCTTGGATTTTTTTTCTATTTTGGGGTGGGGTTTTGTTTGTTTCGTTTTTCTTTTTTTGGTTCTTTTTCATTTTAGATTTAAATTAGGATTCATCTGACATAAGAGAACGTTTCCAGAGTTTAAACCTCTAGCCTAAGCTAGTCTTCACAGTCCCTCTAATGCTTGGGCAGAGAAACAGACCTCTAGAGGTTAATTTGTCCTAATTATCCTGGATATCATAGGTTCTGACTAGTAGCTCCTGGTAGTAACTGTTCCTCATCAGAGGAGCCTGAATGAGTATTTTAAACTGCATGTCTAAATTCTAATATTTAAGGCTGGGCAATGCAGCCTCCACCCCATGGGCTGTGAGTTACAGATTCTCTTCCAGTTGTACTGTACCAAGTTTGCCAAAATCTGAGACACAGAAGCTATGTAAAGTTTCTCCAGAGGTTTCTCCTCAGTGTCTTCCTGCTACTGATCAACTTGGTAACTTTGTAAGCTTCAAAAGATATAACCACACTGTACATAAATCAGGCTCTACATTAATTTCCTGTGTGAGTTACTATTGAAACCTAAAGATGAGGACAATTTTTAACTGCTGTCAAATAAATTTCTGTCACAACAACGGATTAGGTACACCTTAACATCAGATTTCTTTTTTTTGTTCTGTTTGCATCAGTGTAAATGAGAATAAAAATGCAAAGATCCCTAGAAGACATTTATGTGCAGCCTCAGTGTGATACTAGAGATAATTCCCTTTTATTTTCCACAGCTTCAAGGGAACAGAAATTAAAAACAATGAGATTCAGCTGGATTACTTTAGTCAACTAATCATCAAAACAGTTCAACTGGAAGAGCAGTTATTGGACAATATCCAGGTAAGTAAATTCCCCATCTATGCCTTCATTTCTTACCAGAAACCTATGGGAACATGTGTAGAACATTTAAAAAAATCAAACACGTTCAAAAATTGGCTCAGTTCGTGTCTCCAGATAATGGATGTTCTGTCACTCTCCATGTCACCAGTAAAATTAAAGCCCTCTTCCTCTATGAAGCCATCGGTGAAGAAAATACTGTAGGATGTATTTATGTTTTAAGAAAATAATAAACTGTTGCATGTGGCCTGAAGAAGACATTAAGGTTTACACACTTTGTCTGTCAGATATAAGTCAAAGAGATATAATTTGGTATTTTACTGAAACTACTTCATCTATGTTTTATAAAGACAGGGAAACAAAGACACACAGTCTCCCAGCAGTGCTCTGTGGTTGTTTTGCTACCCAGCAAGGCAACACCCTCAAGAAGAAGGCACACTGTGACTTTCCCTCTCAAGGTTTCCCTTTGGTTGATTCCTACAGACACTGGCTCAGTGTTGTCGGCGAAGTGCAGATGGAAAATTCACACCTGTCCAATATTTTGCACCTTGTCAGAACCTGCCAGGGCATGGATTCTCTGGGAGTGACACAATTATTAAACATCTTCTGGCAGAAGCTTCAGAAGTCAACACTCAGCTCAGATATGCCATGAAGAGTTGTAACATGTTTTTTGAGAACAGAAAAAAAAGTAACAATTTTCCACTGTAATACAGAACTAAAGAAGGACAAAGTAGCTCAAGAGAAATGCTTTATTTTTGGAAACAATGTCTGGTAATATAGTCTTCTAGGAGAAAAATCCCACACCTAATCCACTTTTCTGAAAGAATGAGTGAAAAACATCTCTCTGATCAAGATTTTAACTATAATGTAAGCCTTGAAATTTGTTAGTTTTGATTAAGCCTCAACAAATTGAAAGATCAGTTCATTTATTTCAAGAAAATTGTCCCTATGTCTTCAATGTCACAGGCACACAGCCTTAATTTCATTAGCAAGGAATCTGGAATCACCATGTTAATATCACAAGGATTATTTTGGCTTTATAGGATTATCCAGAAAATCAGAATGAGATTAAGTATGTCATCAGCACACATAATCAGTGCTGCATTGATTATGAAGAGAGCAAACACCTTTCCTACCCAACAGATTCACTCACCAAAAAAAGTGCCTGGAAGAAATTTGGTGTTAAATCGGAGAAACATCATTTCATATACGAGATTTTAATAGCATTGAAGAGAATGGCAGAAACAGAAATAAGTGAAAAGACTTGCTCCTTTATGGTTTATGGTTTCACACTTTCTCCCCTACTTCTGGCTAATGAAAGTGGAAACTACACAGCAGTTCTTAAAATTACCCAGCAATAGAAACTACTTTTGCTGGTCTCAGGAGCCAAGGAGATTGCTATTGTCTTTTATGCACTTTATTACTTTAGAGATCTTATTTTGGCCTGTTAAAGGTCTTGGCAAATCTTCAGTGACCTTCCTTACCAGCTGTGTGCATCAACTTCAGGATAATTTCATGTATTCTGTTAATAGCCACAGAATCTCAAGGTTCAAGACTGTAGGGCAAAGCTCTGTGCAGTTAGGCATGATGGGTTGATTTTTCAAGCTGAGGAGATGTGAGGCCTCAAAATGCATGTCTTCTCAACTGTTTATGGAGAGGAAGAATTGTTTCAGAGCTTTGCAGGAGTTCATAGAAGCACAGAATAGTTTGGGTTGAAAGGGATCTTAAAGCTTGTCTGGTTCCAACCCGCACTCTGTGGGTGGGGATACATTCCACTAGACCAGGCTGCTCAGAGCCCCATCCAAGCTGGCCTTGAACACTTCCAGGGATGGAGCATTCACAGCTTCACTGGTTGACCTGTTCCAGTGCCTCACCACACCTTCAGCAAAGAATTTCTTCCTAATTTACCAGAAAAATGTCATCTGGTGTCAACCAAACTTTGACAAAATAAAACATACTATAGGATTCCCCAGTCATCTGCTCACAGAGAGGTGTCTAGGAAATAATACAGCCCTTTGCATGTTAAGTCTGTGGGCTGAATTTATCTCACAGTAAGGGATTCTATTGCTTCTATCCTCTCCTTTCCCTCTCCTTTGCCACTCTCCTCTGCACCAAGAGCACTGAGTTGAGTCATCCTGATTCTTTCAGCCACACTAGATGTGATACTCCATCCGTTTTCTGCTCTGAACCCTGAAGCCCAGAGTGCTTCTAGGGAAACATCTCTGTTCTGGGGAGGGAGCAGCGCTGTGGTACGAGCAGCACTCAGAGCTGCACGCTGACGTGAAGGTGTTAGAGGTGGGAAATAATGAGATCCTGAGGGATGAGACATGAAGAACAGGAGCTCAGTCTTTCTTGCAGGACTGTCTCTCTCTCTCTCCTTTCACCCTGTCAGCTTTCTTGTTTCTTTGGATCGCTGGCTTCAGTTTCTGGGATGATCTTTCTCTGAATAAATCCATCATCCCACTATTTTTTTTTCTTCTGCATAAAACAAATAAAAGCAAAGAGAAATGCTTTGAATAAGTGCTTATGTTCAGTCTTGAGAGAGACTTAGTGCTCAAATACTATAGCTTTGATTATTGGAGCAATGAAAATAACACCTTTTTGTCTAAAAAGAATGATGTATATTAAATAAATGAGAAACTGGCTCAATTCCCTATTCTGTGAAATTATAATAAACATTTCCTTAAAACAGAATGGATTTACCTGAGTAATCAGAAGATCTGACTCTAAAATATCTCAGAGAATTGGACAAAAGTAGTTTCTGGATTGATATACACACTGAAAAAAAAACAGCAAAGGAAACAATTTTTTTTTTTTCAGCAACATAAACCTGTCGTTAAAGCTTGTTTTTAATTAAATGGAACTCAAGTACATTTGTGCACAAATGAACAGAACTGAGCAATTTAAGTAAAAACTCTGAGCATCCAGAACAACTAAAACTATATCTAAGGTAATTTTTTTTTTCTCTTGAGATAAAATTGTGCTTAGAGCCAGAAAAAATATATAACAGAATTCAATTTGTTTAATTTTATTTCCATGTCTATAAGAGCTCTAATTTTCTTTTTCTTTTACTAGCCTCATCAACATGACTGCAGTGCTCCAGGCACAGAAAGTCAGGGTGGAACATATTCAAAGACAATTCCTCTGGCTCTCCTGCATGTCAAGAGGAGTTTCAGGTCTAGGGTGGACTTTCACATCCACTTTCAACTGCAGTAGGATGTAGAAGGGCCCAGCAAATGGCAGAAAATCAAAACAATGGTTTTTTTATTTCATACAGCAGACCACCGATTGGACAATTTTTTGTTAGTATCTTTAACAAGCAGTTTTAATCATGAAATAATCTGCCCCTTTAATGGTACAATGACTAAAAATGTACCTCTCATTCACTTACAGCATTATCCAATCTTCAACATACTTCTACTCTTAACACAATCTATTTTAGTTGTGAAAAGAGAAAAATATCAGATTACCTTTCCAATGTGTTGAAAATGTTCCCATCCTCTCCTTCCCAGGTGCTCCTTATTTCAATTTCATTGGAGATTTTGAACCCTGTGTTGACATTTGCCACACAAAACAGATGACACAGCACTTGCAGAGCCTGGGGAATCAAGAACCTTTCAAGCTGCATCACAATTTGACAGAACAGACACCTCCTGAATCCATTCCTGATTCAGCACCCCAGCCTTGCTGTCTGCCACAGGCTCTCCCAGCCTCAGCTCAATCCCTCATTTGTATGGCTGAGTTCAAGCTGAAGGGTTTGGAGTTGTCCAGTGAAAGCTGTTCTGTATCACTCATTTAACATCTTTCAGCTTATGTTTTTGATTTTATTTTTTCAACCGATCCCCAGCTGTGTTTACCTGTCACAAGTAGTTATTTGGGAAATTAATGTGCTTGAACACCACCAAGTTTACTCCTTCAGGTTTTATTCTAGGAGTAGCATTGTTGATGTGTGGCTGTTGGAGGTGGTGCTCTGCCAATCTGAGCATGTAGCTCACCACTTGGATTTTGCAGTCAATCACAGTGGGGCTGAAACAAGAAATGTAATCACAGGGTGTGTTGTGCTGGACTAGAAAATCTAGACCATACTATTGTGATTTTAAGTAGGTGCTGATGCAACTGACCTTGACTCATGCTTTTATTCCCATTTCTGTTGGAGATCACAGAATCATAGAACATCCTGAGTTGGAAGGGACACACAAGGAGCATCCAGTCCAGCTCCTGGCCCTGCACAGGATAGCTGAAGAATCCCACCATGTGTCTGAGAGAGCTGTCCAAACGCTTCTTGAACCTGCCAGGCTGGTGCTGTGACCACTTCCCACAGGGGAGCCTGCTCAGGGGTGCCCCATCACCCTCTGGGGGAAGAGCTTCTTTCTTACTTCCTTATTTTCCAACCTAAACCTGCCCTGGCACAGCTCCATGCTACTGAGGTGTACCTTGTACCCCTACACTCCACAATCAAACTGTGATTTGCCAAATGACCACTAGCTCCAGCAGGACTCAGACTATCCCTAAAGAATGTAAATTAGGACACCAACGTGCAGTGACACAGATGGCAGAGCAAATAAAGAAAGCAACTTACAGTTTTTTACAGAAGAAAAAAAAGCTTTTAATTTAAAACAAAGAAAATAAAGACAATCCAGAATGAACTTATAATTGAAGTTTAATTGTCACTTTACATAAATGTAAAAATCCATAAGAAGAAGTTTAAGAGCAAGCAATCACAGTTAAAAGCACAACATGAGCATCTGGATCTTCCATATGATGGATAAAATGTTAATATATGATCTAAACATCACCTCTGATGTTTTCTAAACCAAGATAAATTAACAGGATCAATTTTCCATAGCAAATATTCTCCACCTAACAGGATAATCTTTGAACACTAATAAAATAAACCACAAATCATATTTACTCTTGGGCTTACCCTCTTGCTGCAATTTAGCCTAGCTTGAGACAATATGGCAAACTCTATTAGCAAAAGCATAATTTACTTTTTTTCCTCCAAAGAATTACTTTTCTTTTAAGGTGGTTTTTGCATAGATAAATTAACTCTCAGAGTAAATGAATTAATGTTAATTAGTATTTACTCATTAAATTAACTAATTTAATTAAATAATTAAGTTAATCTGAGTTTCCCCTAATGCATGTATTCAGTACCATGAGCATTCATGCATTAGAAGTTACAATTCTGTATCTCTTTCAAGCCAATAATTATCCCTGGAAGTGCATGGGTGTATTATCAAATCTGTACACAATCAGAATATACTGTACATATAAGGCAATTCAAGGCCTACAATGATTTCCTGAATTAAGATCCCTGTTCCATAATGATCACATATAGTGCTAATGGTGGAAAGGCTATTCTTCTCAATATGTTTGATTTTTACTCAAAATCTATTTGGAGAGCACTTAGTGTGCATTTTAAGGGATGGAGAAAGGGAAGAGATATGGAAATTCCATTCCACAGAAAAAGTTACTTTCTCAGTATATAAAGGTCATTTAGGAAACTTGCTGAATAAATAAAAACCTTCACTATAAAGAACTCTGCACACATTTACACAATCACAAGTGACTGAAGACATCTTTGTTGGTTTTCTACTCTTGGGTAGAGATTCCAGCTCTTCAGCTAGTCAGTTGTTCTAGCTGCACCTTTTCCCTGAGATCTGGGCAGTCAATCAGGTCTTACCTGGAAGAAAATTAATGTGAAAAGTGATAGTTTCTTTGAGTACAACTACAGCTTTTATCTAGGCAAACTGCCAGAAAACTGGGAAGGTCGGAAAAACAGCTAAGCAGAGACATGGCTAAACTGTACTGGCCACACTTTCACAGTAAAAAAATAAATTGAAAAACAATGAAATGAGCTGATCGTTTGGTTTCAAATGGGAAAAAGTGTATACAGGTTTTCTCCACCCAGATGCTGAGTCTGAACTCTTAGTGAAGCCATATAGCAAATAAAATACCAACGGACAGCAATGTTGCATGTCTTAACCAGAAGAGGATGGAACCATCTGTTTCCACTGATGGTGTTTCATGGTTTATGTATGTCTTAAAAAAGAAAACAAAAACCCAAGGAAACAAACCCCAAAGCCAATTACAAAATCTCCAACAGTTTAGATGATTAAGGGATTGGAACACCCTTCATATGAGCAGAAGCTGAGAGAGCTGAGACTGTTCAGCCTGGAAAATGAAAGGTTCAGAAGTGTTTTATCCCTCTGTGTAAACACCTGAATGGAGAAAATGAAGATGGGGGAGACAGACTTCCAGAGGAAACCAAATGATACAACAAGAAGTAATTGATGAAAAAACACAAACAAAAACAAACCCAAAAACAACAACAAAAAAGCCTCAACATCAAAAAACCAAACCTATATCAAATTCCAGCTGAGGACAAGAAAATACTTTTTAACTGTGAGAGTGACAACCCTGTCACAGGTTGAGCAGTCACTGCAGATTTCTCATCAGGGCACTGTCCTGCACAATCTGCTTTAGTTGACCCTACTTGGGCAGGACATTTGGATTCTTCATCTCAAAAGGCCCCTTCCAACATCAATGGTTCTTTGGTTCTGTGATTCTGTCAATTAGCTGTAACTTACAATATGGCAACTTCTGCGTAGCTTTAAAGTTGTAAAATTCATAGCTGTTTCCACAGAATTATTTTTCATGAAGCATTTTATTTTTGTCATTCTGATACCAATCTAGAAAAGACAATAAAGTTAAATGGAAGGACTTCATTACCATTCCTAAAAATGTCATGTCAGGGGTATGTATTCCTGGAAATGCTGATGCTTGAACGACATCTCAGTGACTAAAATCTTTGGGAACTCTATTCCAGCTCTTCCTTTGTGGAGGAATAAGGTCAAGAAGGCAATACTATGAAACCTTTCTCCTTACCTTCAGATGCAGAAACAGACAAGCAGTGTTCTCATAATGTATTTAGTCTGTTGCCAAGACTAATCTGTATAGTTTAGACACAGTGTAGATATTTGAATTAAAAGGTCAGTGACTTCAGCTTGCCTTTCCAGTAAATGGCAGAAATAATCACCCAGAAGATGGCTAAGGTCATAGTTCCCTTCAGAGGGGGCAATTATTTCACCATCTTCTGTTGCTGAATTAACATTACTGTGCCCCAAAACCACCTTGCTGAGGGTGCCCTCAATCCCACTGTCACTGACAAAGATGTCAAACTGTGCTGATCCCAGCACTGACCCCAAGGGAACTGCACTTGTCACTGGTGTCCATTTGGCCACTGAGCCATTGACCACAACTCCTTGACAATCCAGACCATCTCCTTGACTCCTTGACCATCCAGACAATTCCTTGTTCACCAAGTGGTCCATCTGTCATGTCCATGTGTGTCCACTTTAGAGACAAGGTGGTTGTGCAGGGCAGGGTCAGACACCAGTAAGAGCCCTGAACACACAAACGAGAAAAAATGGGGAGAATGATGCTAGTGGCCTGTGTGTACATGAATGCCAGAAAAAGTGTTCACTGTTTTATTTCTCCTCTCTACATGATTTTTTTACACAATATATTGAGTTTAGGAGCTTAAGTTTCTGCAGCCACTGCCTGACTGATGCTTCCTCTGATTAATACTAAATACAGAGGTAGATCCCTGTCCTCAATGGAAGAAAGAAAAACTATTTTAACACTTCTGTTTGAATCTATCATCATCCAGGGGCAGTGCATCATATGTCACTGCATGCATGAGGCACTAGGAGTCATATATGGATGAAGAGGATCTGGCAGACAAGACATCTGATAAATCTGCCCTGAGCAACAGCAGTGCATTCAAAAAGGAACAGAGCAGTGGTTACTCATGCTGCAATCGTGGTGCAAAATGTATAATCCCAGTTCTCTGTCTTTGTGACCTTCTAACCCCAGATGATCTACAATCCACCAGCAGGCCCATTTGCTTCTCTCAGGAAAACTGCAACAGCTGTCTCCGAAGCAACCTCCAGGAACCAGGTAGTAATATGTCTTCAGTCATCCTTTCACCAAGCAAATTACAGTATTCTGGACAGGCTAAGAAAGAGGCCATCTGTTACTCCTCCTGATGAAATGTTTTGTGTGGAGACATTTTTTTTACCTTGCAAGGTGGCCTCAGAGGTGTAAAGCATCTCTACCACAATTCTGTCTGTCACTGAGGCATTGCTTCAGCTGCTAACACCTTCTCTCCTGCTCACATTACATCAATTTATTTTTCTTTTCTTTTCTTTTCTTTTCTTTTCTTTTCTTTTCTTTTCTTTTCTTTTCTTTTCTTTTCTTTTCTTTTCTTTTCTTTTCTTTTCTTTTCTTTTCTTTTCTTTTCTTTTCTTTTCTTTTCTTTTCTTTTCTTTTCTTTTCTTTTCTTTTCTTTTCTTTTCTTTTCTTTTCTTTTCTTTTCTTTTCTTTTCTTTTCTTTTCTTTTCTTTTCTTTTCTTTTCTTTTCTTTTCTTTTCTTTTCTTTTCTTTTCTTTTCTTTTCTTTTCTTTTCTTTTCTTTTCTTTTCTTTTCTTTTCTTTTCTTTTCTTTTCTTTTCTTTTCTTTTCTTTTCTTTTCTTTTCTTTTCTTTTCTTTTCTTTTCTTTTCTTTTCTTTTCTTTTCTTTTCTTTTCTTTTCTTTTCTTTTCTTTTCTTTTCTTTTCTTTTCTTTTCTTTTCTTTTCTTTTCTTTTCTTTTCTTTTCTTTTCTTTTCTTTTCTTTTCTTTTCTTTTCTTTTCTTTTCTTTTCTTTTCTTTTCTTTTCTTTTCTTTTCTTTTCTTTTCTTTTCTTTTCTTTTCTTTTCTTTTCTTTTCTTTTCTTTTCTTTTTTCTTTTATTTTCTTTTTTCTTTTCTTTTCTTGTTACAGGGAGTTTTGAGGGTTTTTTTGTTTTGTTTTGTTTTGTTTTTATTTCTCTATATCTGTCACTGTGGAGGAAGTAAACTGTCCTGACAACACTTTCAGCTGATGTTCTATATAAAGATTCTTCTTACATTCATGTGGTTTTGGAGGTTTCATGTTTTTAACACACATTTCAGGGGAAAGTGGACGGGATTTCCAACATATTAATGTGAATTGTCTCTTTATAACAACATTGGTCTACTTTATTTTTTCCATAATTTCAAAGTCAAGCAATCTACCTCTGGTTCTTCTGGAATAGGTGAAAACTGGTCACTGAATTAATGTCCTGCAGAATTGTTTAGAAGTGATTCTCATAAGTTTTTTTACAAAAAAAGTATTAAAAACACCAACAGAACAAAAGAAAATTGTCTAATGGCTGCACACTTTTTTGGAATGTTCTAGTAGAAGTCTGTGCCATATACAAAAGTATTTGATTAATTCTCATTTTGTAAAAAATATTCTTCATTCCTAGCACCAGGTTCTTCTATGAGATATATTTTGCCAACATAGTCCTAACAGTACACAGCACAAGTCAACAAAACCCAGGAGTACTACTTAGCCAAATAAAGGTGTATGTCAACAGCTGAGACATCTGCCTTGAAGAAATATAGGGAGAATTTTGCTTGGACTGAAGTACATGGATTATCCTTGAACATCACACTATATGTTGCCAGACTTGTAGTTTAAAAAGAAACCACTCTGAAGTATTACTTGCATGCGCACAGCATGGGGGCCAGGGAAATGTCTTCAATACCACATCAGAGCCATTGTTTGCAAACAGAGGAATGCCTGCTTGAGTACTTCCTATCAGCTCATGAGCATGGAGCCACTGAACAGTATAGGCAGATCATATTCCTCCATTTGCCATAGAAGGGTTCAGTTAATTCTCTGGAATTCTGCAGGATAATGTTTATAACCAGTTTTGCTGCTTCATGTCTGGCTATGTGCATTACTCACTCATGTCAGTCACCTGACCTTACAATACCTTGCTTTCAAATACAGCATCCTCCAGAAATCCCCTCTTATGTGCTAAAATATGTAACTGTTCCTTCAAAACTCTTGGGTTGACTCTTGAAAAATAAAGCATCTGAAGGCACAGACCAGGCAAACGCAAGTGATTCCAAGAAATGAAAGCAAATATATTGCAGTCTCCTGACCTTCACACATGTCTCTTAACAGATAGAGCTCCTCAAATGTTCTAAATTTCAGTCAGTGGGCTTGGCCACTGAAAAGTACTGTGGTTTACAGATGACAAAAGAGGTAACACATTGAGTCCAACAGGCAATATGAAAAAAATCACTAAAGTATTCTTATTCCCTTCATCTCCTATCTATGTCATCAAATGACTTATTTTATTAAAGTTTGCAGCATATTACACACAGTGCTTTTATTCTGATGTGTGACATATGCATTCCACCATTATTAAAATTTTCTGTTTCAATAGTTTGTGTATATTATGGAATCATAGAATAAGCTGAGTTGGAAGGGATCCATCAGGATCATCTAGTCCATTCTACATATTAGACACTCTAGTTTGGAATAAATCTGCCTCCCTCCTATGGTTCTGTGTTTAAAGGACTGAAACACCCCTAGAAACAAAAGATGCAGATTAAGTCTATCTGTCCTGTCCAAAATGTGCTTATTCTGCTGCAAAACAGTTTTACTGTGGGCTGTGGGCTTTGGCCTAAGCCAAAGCAGTTCACAGAATCGAGGCTGTTAGGCCACAATTCATTATTTGTTCTTTAGAGAGTGAAAGATTTAAGCCACTGAACTCCAAAGGATTAAGCATGGCCTGAAAATAAAACTGTTGGTTTAGTGCTTTCCTAAAGAAAGCCTTTATGCAATCCTCTGCTGTTCTGCTTTTATTCTCCCAACAAACAACTTTGTCTCATGGTCATACTCTAACAAAGCATAATACTAATACATTTTTAATGTTCAGATTATCTAGATTCTCTGTGATCCAGTTCAATTAATCCTTTACATGAAACAGGACACTATAGCTTCAGTTGCTTTTCTTTCAGTTCAGTTTCTCTATTTTTAATCATTCATTAAAATTTAAATGAGAAATCAACAATAATCTCACGCTGAAGGCCTGTTTTGAATGCATGGAAATCAAAGGTAAAGTGTTTATTGAATTAAATGGAACAGTATCTGGTTCTTTATACGTATTGATCTAGTAAGATAAGGTCTTAACTATTTTCTATTTAGAGAGTTCAGCATATTGTTACAGTATCCCTAAAACTGATAAAATCAGGCAGCATGATATGAAATGGCAAAATGCCCACTGACTTTCAAGAGGGAAAGAATGTGAGATAACAATCTCTTGTATATTTTCTGCTTTTGTCCAAGGGCTGAGTCCATGTTAACAAGTAGTGTGGTGCAACATAGAGAAATATGGAAAGTGAAACAGCTTGTGAAGATTAATTTGGGTCCTCACAACCTATTTTTTCAAGGTTTTTATTTAAATCTGCCTTGATATTAATTAATGGATTTAATACATCTGTGCTGTTTGAGTAAGTGATTGATAGCATGCTGAATTAATACAAATTAAACTGATGTTCACTATTAATTATTACAAACTTTACATATATATAATCCTTTAGATATAAACCATTGACTGAGCCTAGGACTAAATCGGGTTCAAGCTGCACCTATGCTCCCCCTGAGGAGGAATTTAGAAAGCCAGGGGGTCCTTTCTGGCCCTCATGAATCAACAAGAAACTCTTCCTCACCTGTTCACATCTCTCATCTCTGTATAAATCATTCTAGCTTGATTCTAAAAAAATTTTGTATGTTTAATCCATGCAGCAAATAATAGAGTGAACCTTGCCATCAAACTTTGTTAAGTCACACTTTTACAACAACATATTAAAACTACCTCTGACAGTTATTCTTTAAGTGATCTAAATCACTCCTTTGTGACAAATTGGTCTAGTTGGCAGGATTTATGACAGTCACAGTGCTGTTTTCCCAACAAATGTCTGGGTAATTGGAGTCACCCATGAGGATCAATTTCTTTGCCCAAGACTTCCTTGAGCAGCTGAAGCAAAGTTTCATTAGTCTCATATTCTTTGTCTATATTTACTTCATTTAAAATCAGAAATTACAACTTGTAAAGAGTTGGAAGAGCTGAAGGGATTGGGAGAGACAGAGATATGATTGCTGTCATTGATCTTCTCTTGTTTTTATTGGTCACAGAACTGTTGGAAAACATGCTTAAACAAGTATGCTGCCTTGTGGGACATGCCAACTTGATGGAAGAAGGCATGTACCCAAAACAGCTTGAAAATTATCTAAAAACAGGATGCAAGAAGAAGGAGATAAGTAAGTTTTGATCACGAATCTTGAAAATCTACCTGAAGTCCTACAAGAATCGATAGCATTACTCATTCATTTGGAATGAAGTATGGACTACATATCTTTGTGTGTGAGTGATCTCTCAAGGTATCACAAAATCAAAAAATATCCTGAGCTGGAAGAGATCAGAAGGATCATCGAAATCAAACTCTGCATAGGACACCCAAAAAATCAAGCCATGTGATGGAGAATATTGCCCAACTTGTTGAACGCTGTCAGACTTGGTGCTGTGGTGAAGGAAGGATGTAACACAGTAAAGAGTAACAACACTCTGAGGTAGTTTGACTCCAGACCTGTTGATACCTTGGTGTGGAGGATGATATGGGGACATCTGGCCTGACTCTGTACCTGAGGGCAAGTTTGGCTCAGAACAGCATATCCCAAAGAAACCATCTCTCCTGAGTCCAGGAGTACTCAGTGAGGGGTTGATATTTCCACAAGATATATTGCACTGCTTCTTTTGGGTAGGCTGCTTCACATCACTGGTAACTCAGGGACTGCTGAGCTGTGTACTTGGGCTCTTTCACTGGCTCAGAATGCCTCAAAGGTATTCTGTTCTCTGATTTTGGTTTGCTTCTTTTCTTGCAACCATTACTCAGAGACTGACTATTTTCATTGTTCTTAAACACATAAGGCCACTTGAGTAGACCTCACTCCTCCAATTATTGCAGATATTTTGCACTGTGATAGAAATTCCTGGCAAGTTATGTATTTTTGCCTCTAGCCCTCTTATCAGTTTTTTCACACATAAGGAACTTTGAATAAGTATCAGTGTCTATGCATCAACTACAAAAGTAAATCAAACAGTTTTTCCTGACAATATAAAATTGTGTTGTATGATTCATTCCCCAAATCCTTCAAGTTCTGTATTTGGTACCAAATATTGAGGGATTTTTGAAAAAAAAATTATACAAATCAATATACTCTCCCAGAATCATGGAGAAATCAAGATTTGTCTGCATAGATCAAATATTTGTGAAGAGAGAAGTTAAAAATTTAGCAAATGGCAGATTAGTAGCAAGTACTGACTAATGACGTACTTGATTAAACTTTCTTTTTTTTCAATCGTTTAGAAGTAAGTAGTTGATTATATTTAATTAACCATGTTAATTACTGCATCTCTGAAATTTATTAAACAATTAAAATAAAGCACTAGAGGTTTGTAATACCAAAGGGAACAATCCTACAGTGAGTGTTATATGAAGGCAGATTAAAGGGACCTAATACCACTGAGCCTGTTCCACCTGATAATTCCACATATTGATTAGCAGAGCTTGAGTCTAAACCTCATTCTGTGTTTTGTCACTGCATGAGCCACCATGTCCAAGGTTCTGACCTTTTTATTCCCTCTTAGTTACTGGCAGAACTCTCACAGCCTGCAGTGTGCTTTGGATCAGGAATCCCAAGTTGTCCAAATGACTGGCTTTTTGGCCTAAAATAATGGAAGTCTACCAAACTGATTTGTCACCCTTGCATGATGTTCACATATACTCATGAGTTCTGAAAATATTAATTTGCTTTGTGCCCACTACTCTGTCAGAATAAAATAAGTTCAGAGCAACAAATTTGCATGAGTCTAGTTTATTCTGAAAACATTTACGTGTCATTAATACATTAACATAATATGAGGTTTCACAACTTATTTAACTGTGACTGTGATGCTCCTGATTAGGAAGAGTGGGCAGTAGAAAGACCACAGCTTTTCTGCATTGTGAGGTTTATTGTAATCCCTGGATTGCCTTATGTTGAGGGAGGTGACATCTTCTGCTGAAGTGAAAGCTGGAGATTACAATGCTTTAAGCTATTATTTTCCTGTGGGATCATCTGTTCTTACTGGTGATTGATATTTTTGAGTTACTGGACACGTGGGGCTGGATTCAGCTGTCCAAACACAGGTGCCACTTTAGCTTCTCTGTATCTTGCCTGGCCTCTATCTCTCATTTGAGAAAAAAGATGTGTGTACCTAAGAAAACAACATAAACAAACTGAGTGCAACAAAAACTTTAAACAGGCATCATTGCCTTTGATTGGCAACAGATGAGAGTCCTGGGTCTTCCCTGCCTACAATGGAAGGATGAACACCTTGTTTGTATGCAGATAGCAATGTACTCACACCAGAATTAAGGTCTTAATCTTGAGCTGAATCCTACCCCTGGTTAATATACAGGAACGCCCTGAAGATTCCTCAGCTTCCTGTTGAGTGTCAAGCCTAAGAAGCTCAAACAGCCAAGGCAAGTAAAATCTTCCTTTTGCAGAGATTTTCTGGCATTCTAATGAATTTTCTCAGAGTAGAAAATGGGGAAATTTTTGCAGTTTTATGGAGAAAAAGAACAACTACGTAACTTTTTATCCTAACAGTGGAAAGAGTCTGATTGAATGACACAATGCTACATTAGTTTTTGCTACACTTGCTGTGGAGAGGCTTTTTTTTAACATAGTTATAGCGGTTTTTCTAACCCAGTGCAGAGATATTCACCCCATTCACACAATTAAAGTGTTTCACCCCAATTAAGTTGACAAATTACTGGATTTGAAGAGACATTACACTGACCATGTAAAACAGATTCCTCTCTCACAGAATCACAGAGTAGGTGAGGTTGAGGGCCCTGTGCCCATATCTCATTCTGGTGAATAACTGTTTTCTTTTTTTTCTCCCAGGAAGCCTTTTACTGACTTGCTGCTGCCTTTCAGTGCCATGAACAGTTGTGAGGCATCAGTGAAAATCCTGGGAAGATCAGACACTTGCACTTGGCAGTAAAGGCACAGCTGTACAGGCTGCCCTGAACTCCTGCAGAAGCCTGGTCCACAAACTGAAGCTTGTTATTAGCAAAGCCTGACTCAAACATTTCAAGCTCAGTGGGAGGTAGTGGCCACTAAAGGGTTCCTGCAGATCATATTTTCATAGCAGGGAGGGAATGGAAGTGATCCAGAGCAGGTCAGCTTCAGCTGGCCCACCACTTCTCAAACTGAGCTAAGCTGGGATCTGACTGGCAGATCAAACCAGCTCTGTGCACATGAACTGCGTCAGGGGAATGGCCTATGGGACTCCAGTGACCAAAACGAACTAGAGGAGAAATTTAGCAAAGTAGATTTGCTGGCAATCAAAACTATTTGCCTCTGCTATTTGGCAAACTTTGTGAGCACAGAATTCAGGTGGGAGGCTATTTTTCATCTTCAGTCTCAAGTCAGACCTGCTGCTCAGTCAGTAGTGCTGGCATTTTTAAAGTGTAGCCTTTCAGGAGGGCAACGAGCAATTGTGTTTCTCCTGGCTGAACAAGGCTTTAACAGCAATGGGCTGCCTGGCAGCAGGATTGCTCCGAGCTGGCTGCGTGATGTCAGCCAGGGCCACGTGTGACATCACCCAGCAGCTGCCAGCCGCGAGATTATTGCAGCCACAGGATGAACCCACTCGGATTCACACGCAAACAGCTCATTCATGCTCAGCTGCTGCTTTCTTCCCCAGCAAACAAAAAAGGCTCTTTGATACAACGATGGCGTGGGGAACATCATCAGACTGCAAAAAAAATATGAAAAAAAGGAAAGAACATTTAGCTCCATTGTGGTTTTCGAACAATGGTTTGGAAAATTAGTCCCCTTAAGGAGCCAATAAAAATACATCAGCAAAGGCATGATGAGGGAGCCCATCTTAGCACCACTGACTGCCAAAAGGCGCTTCAGAGAATCTCCTAGACATTGCAAATAGGGTGGCTGTGTGCAGGTGGAGAGGGAAACAGATAAATATGGCTTGTTTTAAGCTGCCTGCCCTCAAAATGTAGCAGAGCAATTAGAGCTGAGTCTCAAACAGCAGCAAAGCAGAGTTTGTGGTTAGAGCTGAGGCTGTGGTCACAGTTCAAACCTGTCCAAATCCACAGAGCTGTTTGTGTTCATGACCACGAAGAATTGGGTTTGTATTACACACAGATTTTGTGACGATGGTATTTCAGGGAGTTTATTTATTTATCTGTTTATTTATTTTTATTGGCTAGCACTGGAATAGTTTGTTCTGGAATAAACACGGCTACAGAAATAAATTAGTGTAATAGATCACACAAACGTGATGATGCATAAGGTCCCTTCCAACCAAAACCACTATGATTCTAAAGAATTTTTCCCCATAAAGTAAACCTCTAGAGGTGTGTGCTCTTCATTAGAGGGCACCACTGATTTCTGGAGCTCTTTTGCTATTTTTCATCAGAACACTTATCCAGCATTATTAAAGCCAGTGCATAAATTCCCCCATCAAAACTTTTGCTGATTTCTGGAATGTTATTTTTAATTTTCTGGTTATAGGATATGTATATATGTGCTACATATGTGCAATCACTTGGCAGGTGACCTTTCCACTTTATTTTTAGTTTTGTTGCAGTTTTACCTCTACAGGCTTGCATCAAAGAAGGCCAGGTTGTATATTAATTTGATTTTATCCATCACCATCTTTCTGGTTTGCTTTTTCTTCATTATTTATCCATCTGAATTATTGCTTTATTTTTAAACCTCCTAATTAAAAATGTAATTTTTTCCAAATTTTGTTGGCTTTTTTTTTTCCCCTTCTGAATGTCTGGGGGTTTTTGTGATAACAAGTCTTATGTTCATTCACTTTCAGATTTTTTTTATTTTTTAACTAAGAGCTCAAGACATTTCAACATCAGATGCATGTGACTGATTTAAATGGAAAGAAAAATATTAAAAATATTTCACCCATGATAATAATAACAAAACATGAAACAATTTCAGAACACCTTGGAACAATGATGAAGGGTGGTTAATCATTCTATAATGATTTGACTGCACTTGACTGCAGGTTTGACTGGATTTTTAAAAGCTTCACAAGATAAAAATAAAACCAGAAAACAGTGATATCAGAAGCGTTGTATTTTAAATTATTAGCTACCTGCAGACTTTCATCATGTTATTCAATTCCATACAAAAATACAAGGTTTACTGAATGATGTTCACAGTAATTCCTCTTCTCTGGCTGTTTCATTCAAAGTATTGACAAATAGAACAGGCTGAACATTTTGCAGGAAGACAAGTTTTTACATTATAAAATACACTTTTTACATATTTAATTTGGCTTGCAGAATTTACTTTTATTTTTTTTCCAACAAAAAAAAATCTAGAAGTTGAATTGTCTTAAATTTCAGCTCATCTGAAAAGGCCAAGAGTTTCTCTGAAAGAGAATCTACTCATGCTAGAAATAAATTATGGTAAAACAAGAGATGTGGTGACCAAATGAGCAACCTGTCCCTGCTGAGGAGGGGAGGCATGTGGGATAGATTTTATAAATCATCTGCACTCATGGAAGCGTATCATTACACGATAGCAGTTAAAATTTTAAATTAGATTTCTGTGAAAAAACCCACACCAACTCAGAACATTATAGAATTACAGAATTACAGAATCTGGTCCACCCTCCCTGCTCAAACAGGGTCATCCTAGAGCATCCACACAGTTCTTGAATATCTTCAGTGAGAAAGCCTTCACAGCCTTTCTGGCCCACCTACTACAGTGCTTGAGCACCTCCAGGGTGATAAAAAAGGATTTTTATGTTCAGATACCTTATGCCTGTTGTCTCTTGACCTGTCACTGCATGCCATTGAGAAGTGTCCAATCTCACTCTTTTATTCCCTCCTGCACAATATTTTCCCACATTGTAAAGATTTCCACCTGTCAGTGCAGGATCAGGTATCTAGCTACCAACCTAACTCTGAGCTGAAATAAAGACGCTTTATTGGGAAAGCAAGAGCTGTGCACATAACCTAAGAAAAATAAGGAATTAATTTGTTACTCATCATCTTCAAGAAAGCAAGGCTTCATCATGCACTATGGCTGCTTTGGAGGACAGACACCAGAGGCCCAAATATCACCCCGTTCCTCTGTCTTCCACCTCTCTTCAGTTTAAATGTTGAATATGCCAAATCGAATGGGATATCCCTTGTGTCACTTGGGGTCAGCTGTCCTGGCTGTGCCCCCTCCCAATTCCCTTTGCACCCCCAGCATCTGGGGCAGGGCAGTGCTTTCAGGTAGTGGTTGTGATGGTTAAGGACTGTGAGGAAAACTCTTCCTGCTATGGTCAGATCTCAAAACTATTACAGTCTCACATTTCTGTGAGGTCTGGAGGCACAGCAATATGAGAGTCCCTGCCATTGCAGACTTCCAGGGTGTTGCACTGAAAAGAAGAACAGGACATGTTTGTACCTATTGTTGCTTGTCATTAAACAGCTGATGGTCACAATAATCCCATGCCAGTAGCAGTGGTTGTTACAGGATGTATCAGGCAAAGCTTATTTGAAGCAATATATAAATATTGTTCTTCAAACAAGTATATATAAAACAATTTGAGTTAATTTACCTCCCATAAAGAGGTTTTTTTTCAGTGATTGTACTTAAATTCTGATATTTTTGATCCTTGGATCTCAAAGCTCCTTGAAGAGGAATCAAGGTTTATCTCAGAGTCATAGAATCATAATCTAGTTCCAACCCCCTGTCTTAGACAAGGGCACCTTCCACTAGACCTGGTTTCCCAGAGCTCCATCCAGTCTGGCCTTCAACACTTCCAGGAATGAGGCATCCACAGCTTCTCTGGGCATCCTGTTCCAGGGCCTCATCACTCTCAAAATAAAGAATTTCATCTTAATATCTAACCCAAACTTACTCTCTTTCTGCCCTTGTAAATAGTCTCTCTCAATCTTTCCTGTAGGCTCACTTCAGGTACTAGAAGGCTGCAATTAGGTCTCTCCAAGGCTTTCACTTTTCCAGGCTGAACCGTCCCAGTTCTCTCCCCTTTCCTCATAGCAGGGGCTCTCCATGCTGCTGATCAAATGGGTGGCCCTCTTTATTGTGCTGTTGCAGAAAGAGGGATGGCATGGATAAAGTCACTTCATTAGCAGTTAAGGCGTCATTCTTGTGACCAAACACCCTGTCTCTTTTCAAAATAATTTATGCCTGACCTATTCCTATTTAATATAATTTCATAAATAGTCATTTCATAACGGCCTCATTAGTCTGTAAAGGGTCTAAAAGGAAATAATCACAGCACATATTAAACATTCATTTTCTCTACCCTGTAGAGGAGACAGCTGGCAAGGAAGTGTTTTGATAAATCATGAAACCTAATGAATATAAAAAAAAAAAAAACCAACAAAACCCAGATACTAGTTACAAGTCACTGTCATGTAAATAATCCATTTGTTTCATAAATATTGTCCTAATTGTCAGAAAGACAGCATGAGGCAAAACCCAATGTGATTAGACCAAGATGTAAACAAGAATATAAAAGATTGAGCAAAAACTTTTAAAAGTTACCCAGAATTTAATAATCTGTGGATATGTGGCTTGTTCTGGGAGGAAGTGAAAATAGCAAAAAAAAAAGATCAGAGAGGAAAAATATAGTGATCTTTATACGGCAAGATGCTGAAGAAAAATAATGTGATTTCATGGCAGAGAAAGTAAACAATCGTAAAATGAAAGGTGAATTGTCTTAAGAATGATTATAAGAAATTAGAGACAGAGGACAAAGAGAAAAACAAGTATATTAAATAATTACCATCAGCCAACATAACTGGGGAGAGGGGTGAAGAACTGGTTAGTCACTTTTTCAGTTGTGGAAAAGTAGGAAGGATCCTTTGAGAACAGTAAAATGACAAATCATGGAGTGAAAGAAAACCAAAACTAAAAAACTTAAGGAAAATGAAGTTTAAAAAAAAATTGAATACTGCATTAAAATGACAATCACACTGTCTTATTATGCATGTCAAAAGCCTATGGAAAAAGTCAGCTACTTAAACTGACTTATGGTGAGAATACAAAATGAGAGACCACTTATTTTTCCTCATGGAGATTGTTCCAGAAATGATGTAGAAGAATATTTCCAAATATAACATGGATTGACTGGCATGACCACTCCAATGTTGATGATTAACAACATGATGAATTTACCTGACATTTATTAGGTGGCAAGGTATTTATATATTTTTAATATATTTTACTTTTATGATGAGAAGACAGGGCTCTGTACTCAGCAGCTACTGGATAAGGGGCTGAGTTGCTGTGGAACATGTGATTTAATGTCTCTGTGTGAGACTTTGACAAGAGTGGTGTTTAGCCATGTCTTGATAGTGACTTTAGAGGCTTCAGTATTTGCCCTAATTCTCTTCCTTCCTTTTGCATTATGCTTCTTAGAACATGGACTCCCTGTTGCTATGCAGAACATCTTAGCAGTTAGCTGCAATTTTCCTGGATGCTACTGAATTCATATAATTAATCATAGTAAAATGATATCCAAAAAGTTAATGAGGAAGAAAGGCTGAATCAGGAAGGTAGGTAGGAAACTGTCTTTTGAATTAAAATTGCTAGAAGAGGTCAAACAAACAAAACAAGGGGGAGAAAAAGGAAAAATGCTGAAAATGTCCTTCAAATGTGCCATGAAATATACAGCTCCCAAAGAGAAAATGAAGAGTGCCATCTCAGTGTGCTGTGGGAGGGTAGCACAGCTCTTAGGAGGTGGCATTATCTCTGTGAAAGGCGCTTGGTTTGCCTCACTCAGAGCACTTTCTGCAGCTCTGCTGCAATACCTCAGCCAGAACGTAATCGCCCTTGAGCTAGGAAGAAGCAGAGCAGCAAGAATAATATCCTTGGAGATGTGTCATAGAGAAAGGTTAAAGGAGTTTAGCTCAGCGCAGTGTAAGAGAGACTTTGTAACAAACCAGCTGGAGTTTCTGCTGCTATTAACAAGCTACCAGGCACGATTTGAGAACAGAAAAATCACAGAAAAATAAAGGTCCTTAGAATGGCTGAATACAATACTTAGCCTGTTAAAACACACAACACGCAACAGACCAGATGCTCATCTGGGGAAGCTTGAGGTCAGACTATGAATCGCATCAAATTACACTAATTTACACCTGCTGAGGATCTATCTTGAAATTAATTTGCCCTCAGAACATTTTTGTTCGTATTAAACCTTTTCATTTTGGTAAATAGAATAGCTTACTAAAATGGATAAATAATTCCTTCAAAGTGACACACTGAGTAAGTATCAAGAGGGTTTTTCTTTTGTTTTATTTCTCCCTTGGTGTCATGTTTCCATTTCTTCTGCTTTCATTCAAAGTCTGCTAAGCAGTACAGTGGGGAGAGATCAGAATAGGGGTCTTTGATCAATCAGGTTTTAGACAGAAGTTGTGGGGAGACTTTTTTCCTCTCCATGAACAGTTCAAGCGTTTTGGGATCTTTTCAATGTCAGGTTCAATTTTGTTTATTTCTTTATCTTAGTGAAGTACTTGCATGGGGAAAAAATATTTGCTTTGGAATGATGATGATGCCCTTAGATCACATTTTCAACTGTGGTCTTACTTGACATGTTTTCGAAACTTAAGGTTAATCTGGGCTGACATAAACTTGGTTACAAAATAAGGCCTCTATATTTTCATTACAATGTGTTTGATAGTGGTTAAGCTGGATGTGACACTTCTCCATCATGATAATTTGGAAAAATTACTACATAATAATTATTTCATTCTTTTTCAGGAAATGTCCTTGAAGAGATCTGGACCTAGACCAACACTCAGGTATTTTTTTCTAGCAAATCTTGAACAGAATGTCAGTCAAGAAAGTGCAAAAGTGTGGAAAATGAACAAAATGCCACGGAAACAACCCATGATTACACTAAAAGAAAACTGAGAAAGTAAACACATTGAAATCCAACAGGAACTTGAAAAGTTACTCTGTGAGATATTTCAAATCATCCTGTGCAAATCAGTTAATTGGGTAGCTGGATTCTGCTATTCAGAACTGGCTATGAACATTCAGCAAATTCTACTAGAAATGAGTCCAGGCAGCCTTTGAGCCCATGAAAGGGTCTCTGCATATTGTGAAGAAAGGACAATGTGTAATGGCCTGTGTCTATCAATGTTAGTTCACAACTGATGCTTCCTCAGGTACTGGAGATCAGCACACTCTGGATGCCCTGGGCTTTACAGCTCAGGTGAAAGATTAACACTTAATTTAGTGAACAGTTACTGAAGATCTGCAGTCCATATAATCCTAGACATTTCAAAATCCCTTTGTTACTCTGCCAGACAAAGACAGAACTCATCATTTCTGTTCACTTTGTCCAACAAACTTACAGTCAGAATCATTGATCAAGTTTAGGATTTCAGTGTGGATGCCCAGAGCAGTTTTAAAGTCTACCAAGCTCAGGTGGTTTACATTGACTAAGGGCAAATTCAGTAAAATATTAGGGATATGTGCAAGGAGGGCCTGAGGTCATATGGCTTGTTCAGCCTGGAGGAGGCTGAGTGTCCTCATTGCAGTTACAATTTTCTCACGAGGGGAAGAGGAGGGGCAGACACTGATCTCTTATCTGTCTCTTATCTCTTATCTGTCCTGACCAGTGACAAGAGTCAAGGGAATGGCCTGAAGTTGTGTTCAGGTAGGCTTAGACTGGATATTAGGAAAAGATTCTTCTCCTAGAGGGTGGTTGGGCACTCAAACAGGTTCCCCAGGGAAGTGGTCACAGGCACCAGGCCTGACCGAGCTCAGGAAGCATTTGGACAATGCTCTCAGCCACATTGTTGGGGATTGTTGAGATGTCCTGCGCAGGGCCAGGAGTTGGATTTGAAGATCCTTGCGAGGCCCTTTTGACTCAGGATATTCTATGATTCTATGAATCTGTCTGAGGCTTCACTCATTACGCAGAGAATGGAAGATGCAGAGTCATGTGTTTACCTGCAGTCAAATCCACGTGCTCTCACCTGGAGTTTAAACCATGCACTCACTCCATGCCGTCAGCAAAGGAAAAAGTACTGTCAGTGGAGGCAAAGCACCCTCATCTTTTGCCTCTGATAAACATACTCCTGATATCTTTTTCTTTTTTTTTCAATTGCAACAAATGCATTTAGATTTACATACTATATGGCATGAGAAAGGAAGGAAGAACTTGCTGGTCAAAATAAACACTCCTATTTTTTTGCGCATTGACGGGCAATTGCAGCTCACTTTTGACTTAGGATTATATGATTTACCTCTCAGAGCCTTTTCTCCTTATTAGGGAGACAATCAAAAGCAGCTGTTTATTCCAAAACAAGCTAGAGAAAAACAAACAAAAAACCCGAAAATGAGGCTGAATCACAGATGAGCACATCAACAACCAGCATATCTTGTAAGTAATTTGAAATGCTTCCCATCCTAAAAAATGAAGCTAGTGATGCAGATGGAAAACAAATGAACCCACTGGCCTTGAACACTCACAGGCAACAATGAAGAAGACTAAATTTTTCTTTTTTCTCTGAATAAGCACTGGTGCATAGACCAACCATGCATTACTAACCATATTTACAGAGCTGATATGTTCAAAGTATGTCCTGTTGGGAAGCAGAGCATGTGGAATATGACCATTTGATTTATGCAATTCAAGGAAAAGCAGCAACAGGTTGTGCAAAACATAAATCAAATTTGGAGAATTCTGTTAGTAGTGCTGGAAAAATGTAGACAGCTTTTAAATGTGTACCAGCTAAGGAAAATAATCACTTGGAGTTAATTGACTCTAGTTGAACACCTGGGGCATAGGATCAGTTCAGAGCATTTATTTAATTTTTTTAAGTTCCCTCCAGTTTCTTCCTTACTTGCAGACAAAGATAAAGCTGAAAACACAATGATGTCTATGTTCTTTATATTAGACATTTATATAAAAATATTCCATTCTAGCATTCATAGAGGGTAATAGAACTAGGGTGCCAAATCTGACATAAGGAAAATTTCCTGCTCTTCTGAAATCTCTGTTTGTTTGTTGTGGTAGTTTTGTTCTCTCATGTTTTGTTTTAATTATGTCTTCTGAAATATATTTCAAACAAAAATCCATATGTACTTTGTCATTTTTCTAAAATCTCCTTCATCTACAGGTGCTTCCAAACATTCTTATTCACTGGGTACTGTGATGATGGGAAGGAAGAATCCTTCACACCAAACTGAATCTAAGACATAATGCTCTGAGCAGTTGAGGCAGAGAGAGAGAGCTGAAGAAATGGATAGAATCTGACAGAAATAGCGGTATAAAATACACACATGTAGCCCATATGTACACAGGCAGTTTGTGCTTACATATCTATTCTGACCATTCTGATGGCAGGTGATTACAGACAAGTGGCTTTACTCTATGTATAAATCAGAATAACTGATTTGGAGCCATCACATATAACTGCAGAAACCATTTTAGAGGTATTTAAATGTGTATTAGTCTAGATATTCTCATGGTTACACTCCTTTTCTCTTCCTTTTTTAACTGATCTTCATCATGACTCTTAGTTGCATTGTTCCATTGTGCTAGATCCAAAATGGATAATAATAATGGAAGAGAGAGATTCCACATCCACAGTGGGAACCTCTGAGGTAACTTTAAGGTGACTTAAGGTCAGTACTGTAATGTTTAATTTCAGTGGTTTGTCACAGGACAGCATCTGCAGCCTGGTGCTATCACCTATCTAGGTTTTCAGGAGTAAAATCTGTAAATCCATCATACTGACCCCGGAAACCTTCTAGTTAATTGCTGATACTATCATCTGGATGGTGCTTCCCAGGTATTTTGGTGCATTTTTCCCACCACAATTTGCCATCCTGTTGAAGTACATAGCCCAACCAGACCACTTTTTGATCAAGATAGAGCTGTGGTTCCTTCTTTTTCACAAGGTAGCCAGTAATTAAATACACTCATCTGCAATGAATGAAACCCTGAACCAACTCTGCCCTCTGATTTAAATCAGGGATGTTTTAACCCAGCCTCCAGCACCCCAGCTGAACACACAGACAATTTGATCAGTGACTATGCTCAGGTATTACTTTCAGAATATCTAGCCATGTTTAAAGTGTGATGCATAAATCTAACTATGTGCAAAACAAAAGCAGACTGAGTCTCTAATTTAATGGCAACGAAACCCATAAAGAAAAGACAAATACAATCCTGAGCTTTGCCTGAAAGTATTTGCACACAAATAGCCTATGAAAAGTGACTTGAGACCAGACATAGTCATTCAGGTATCAGGCTGCTCAATATTTTTTTTTTTGCTGAAGCTGTTTCTGTTTTTGTAAGTTAATAAATATTCATCAGCTGAGACTGTAGGAAACCATAGCAGTAACCATTTAGCACAGAGACTGGCTCTCTGTTCTTAAACTTGTAGGTCACTGAAGATTATTATTTGTTGATTTATCTATTCACCTATGTATTTTTACAAGGTAGAGTGTTTTCAACAGGAGACAAATGGGAGCAGTACACACTCAAATACCTCATACCACAAATGTTCATGCATTGACTTAATGTGCTAACTCTGGTGCCTNCTTAAATTCATTATGCCAGAGTCACTACCAGTGTCACTGATGGCCCTGGCTGCTACTGGGTCTGTCTTGGAACCACCAGGGATTGGCTCTGCTGGACCTGATGGAAGCTCCTGGCAGCTCCTCACAGAAGTCACTTCTGCAGGCCCCCCACTTTAAATAAATAGAATTTGTTTATTATGCTTTGTTTAAATTTTTTAAACCTTCTGAATAATAATAATAATAGATTAAAATATGTTTCTTAGCAATCAGTAATGGAATGATCGATCATTATCACTTTACCATAAAAAAGATGGATCTTGGCAATGGA
>VWZV01015926.1:306991-353802 GCA_013397155.1 Irena cyanogastra | reverse complement strand
CGGGCCGCCGCCTCGCGGCGCCCCGCCTCCTGCCCGGCCGCCCGTGGTGACGGCGGCGGTCGGAAACGGAACCAGCAGCGAGGTCCGCCTTCGGGGCTTGCGTACGGCCGCTGAAGGGCGTCCTGTGGTGGGGGCACTGCCGTTCGGCTCCCAGTCTGCACAGTCTGGAGTCATAGAACAGCTGCCTTCTGCTTACACATGAAGGCCAGCAAGGTACAAAGAACTTCAGAATAGGGAGAAAAGCCTCTTTATAATAGAAATGTCTACTAACAGTGCCGTATGTGGCGCCGGTCACAAGATGTGTCGTGAGAAAAGTTACCAAGGCTTGGCAGTGAGTCCAGGACTGCCCGGATGAAGAATCACGGGGCGGGGCAGGTGGCAGTCTCACCCCGTGCAGACTGCGGATGATGGCCAGAGAGAGCTTAACAGTCTTGTCTCTCCTGGCTTTTCCCGGCCCTGGCAGGCCATCAAGGAATGTGTACCTATTGTCTCATCCATGTGTCCACTCCACCTCTCCATCTTGTCCCAGTGCCTTCTCCTGGTTCTGCACCAGCCCGAGGAACGACCTTTGATTGTCCTGCTGTGAAGTTTACTACTGCACTTTACTATTGCTGCTACAAGGCTGAGCAGGCAAGGTGCAGAAACTATTTCCCTGACCTTCACAAGGCTACTGCTACACAGGGCAGGCAAAAATAGATCCCTTGTACTTTGGCAGAGCAGGCAGGACTTGGAAAAGCACCTGGTAAACACACAGTGCTGCAACCAGTGCTGGCTGATGAGCAGAGACCAGCTGTCAAACATGGAAAGGCCAAGTTGCTGGACACGGTCACTATTGGAACCAGGGTTTTGGGAAGGGACAAAGCAGGAGTTCCAGTGAAAAACTAAGTAGGTAGTGCTAAACTTGAAAGGAAAATGAGACTGAGAAAAACCAGTGTCAGCCAAGTGTGGAAATATATCCACTTCAATGTAAAGTCTAGTGGTCTGAGTTTCCACTCGAAATGTTTTAGTTTTAACACAAGTGGTTTTGTTTTCAAACACAAAACATGGGTCCTGCTGGTTCTGTGCACTGTGCTCGAACGACAGCATCTCTTTTGCAACAAGTCTTAGGCTTCAGTATACTTGTGGCAGGCTATTTTCATTTTCACAGTCCAAAGTCTTAGAAAATTTGTAATAAAATTTGGTCAGATAAGTGTATATTAGCAGGCATAAAAACAGGGAGAAACATTTAGTCAGAATTCACTCATTGTCTTTAACTTCATCCACAGAAAACATTATTTTGATATAAACTACTGATGATGGAGTGTAAAATATGAAAGAAGTGTAGTTTAAATTAGGAAGCCAACTTTGGAAACATTGTACAGGTTCAATGCTTATGCCAGTTTCTAAGCCTATTCCTGATTAATGTAATTGGGATAATTTTCACCAACTGTGAGTATAATTCCATGAGCGTATTTCTCTGCTGGCAGTGAAATAATATAGTTGTTTGCTGTGAGTTTTTCCCCCAAGAGTTAAAATTATCTGGATCACTTCACTGATCCATGTGGCACCATGGTTTTTGTCTGAGAGCACTGTAGAGAACAAGGCGTTGTGACACAAAGCTGGAAGAATGGATCAACTTCTTCATGTGACTTTGGTGCTACAGAACATTGTGTGGGGAATACTTTCTTAGTAGCAGGAACATTTTACAGCATCTTCTTTGAATTGCATTTTAAATTTTTTTGTACTATTTTCTCCATTACTTTAGTCAAGTGAGATCTCCACTGAGGATTTAATTACCTCAAAACTGCTGAAGTCCCATTACATCTACTCTGTACATGAAAAAGAGAATCTGACTACTGTGTTCAAAAATTCTCCCTGAACTCAGTGCAAATGTCACAGTTGAACACAATAAAATGCAAATGCAAGTATGTCTTCCTAAGGATTTACTGGGACATCTTTGGGAGACAGCACTGAAATGCTGTCTTGTCACTCAAGGTGCTTGTCAAACTCATGCACCCGTATGGAATATTTAATTCCCAGGGTTTTTAAATTTAAGACTCGTTAGATGTTGCTTCTTTTTACCCCAAAATTAGCACAGTGAACCTCACTGCCTCAAAAACTCTTGCTAAATATATTTAATGCTGCCTTGTTTTTCTCCTCTAGTTCAAGTACATGTCACAAAATTAGTGGCAGAACTCTTTTTCAAGCCTAAAAACCCCCCTCTCAAGTCTGAACACAAGTAACTGGCTTCTTTCCTAATACAGCATAACCAATGACATGTTTTTTGAAAACAAACAAATCTGTTTTCTGAATGACTCAAAGGATGACACATAACTTCCCTTCATTTTGTTAGCACACAACCATCTCACTGAATCCTACATAGTTTACTTTTAAAGAGCTTTATTCAGTGGTACAATTGATCTTGAAAAACTGAAGTTCATATATTCTTAGAAAGTGCAAAAGTCAACTGATCTATAGAATAATTTAGTAATAGATCTACAGAATAATTTTACCTTAGAAGAACTCTTCTGCCTATTCCACTGCCATTTCTTGGTATGGAAAGTCATGCAAATTTACTCTGCAGTGGTTCACAACTGTGGAACATACATTTGCAACAATAAATAGAAATCCTTTTCTTAATTAAATTAAGAAAAAAATCCAACAGAAGAAAGACTAATGAATAAGAGCATATTGTGCTCTTATTCCTGCCCCATGATTCCTAAAACTGCAAAATTCCAGAAGCAAAGTCCAATCCACAACACAAATCTCCACAATTCAGTGTTCAATAATAATCTAATTCAGTCTTTGACCATAGTGTCTCTCACTTTAGTCTGAACAGTGAAATCTCTAATGCTTTCACTAAAACATTTTTTTTAGTCCTACCATCCATACATATTTCCCAAAAACACAGTGGGAGAAGTTTTTGTCACTTGGGTTCCACTGACTGAAAAAGTTAGAAGATAACTTCGTAGCCTGGAATTAAGTGAAATGTTACCAAAAAAGTACATACTTCATCATTTTCAAAAACATTTCCCTATGTAAACTGTGAGAGCAGCTTAGTTCTCAAAACCCCCAGAATAATAAATTTACTGGCACTTTTAGAAAACACCTGCCACTTTGCAGGAAGTATCTGGGTTATTTCTCCAGCAATAACTCTGCCTTCATCTTTGATTTTCCAATGGCAAAATTCTCCTGGTTCCAGAGTGAAAGAAGAATTCCTTTTGGAGTTGTTCCTCAGGTAGCCTTCATTAGCCAAACCACATGGCTGTTCAGTTTGCTCCCTGGAAAAACCATAGGATGCAGGAGAACTGAAGTCATCATAAAGGAGCTCAGACACCTCATGAACAGTTTATTGGACGGGATTAGACTGCATGTCTGAAAAGCACCAAAGCCATGGGGTTGGCTGCTCACATGTCTCTCACCAACCAACTTTCTTGTCTGGGGAGCTGGTATTGCCAGGAGGTTCAGAGCATGGCAGTTTGGTTCTCTGGATGTCCAGCAGAGAGTTCTGCTGAGTGAAATGCACTGTATTACTTCAGAAGAACCCCTAGTGGAGCAGTTCCATCTGGTTTCTCTGTTGTCACAGGCAAATCCCCCACAGTTTAGTTCCCTTTCCCAAAAGCATTCCCATAACATCACTTCTGTGCTATCCCTTTTCCCCTACCATTTCACACAGAATACAAATATTCCTGTCTCCTTATCAGCACCCCACCACCTCCCCTTAATCCAAGAGAGTTAACTTGAAAATATATTTGGGGAAGCATTACTACAAGATCCTGTTATTAAAAAATAATCAGGAAATGCATTTATTCAACCAGTATCAACAGCCATGAAAACCTTCAGCATCCAGATGTTGATACTTGAAGATGGTGATGCTCAAGCAGTCCAAATGCCTTGCACCTGCAACACAGTGCCTCTGAGGGCACTACTGGTTCTTAATGCAAGCCAAATGCACGACCCTGACTTCTCATGAAGATTCACCAAAGAGAAAATTGTATTCTATATTAGCTGTTGTGTATCAGAGCAAGGGTAGGGCTATCCACAGCATGTATTAACACAAGACTTGGTACACATGGGATGAAAAACAAAGCAGCTCATCATAGATGGATCCCTATGATTAAATGGAAATGTTCTTTGGAGTCACTTGACAGAGGTATTAGGAGGTAAGGCAAGACTGGGTGCTAGGGATGTTTGTTGACAGAAAAAGACAAACGCCACAGAGGTGGCCAAATGGCTGTGGAAAGTTACTAGCAGAAGAAAGAGTAGTTCATTAGAGACTGACTGGGGAACAGTGCCCTGCAGAAGTTACTGGATCCAGAACAGGGCCACAAAAATGGTCAGCAGGCTTAAGCCTCTCTCCTATGAAGACAGACAGAGAGTTGAGGTTGTTCAGCCTAGAGAAGGCTCTGAGGAGAGCTTCTAGTGGCCTTTTAATAATTAAAGGAGGCCTACAAGAGAGATGGAGAAAGACATCAGGGCCTGTAGTGATAGGATGAGGGGCAATAGTTTGAAACTGCAAAAGATTAGGTTTAGATTGGACACAAGGATGAAACAGTTGGACTCAATGATCCTAGAGGTCTTTTCCAGCCTTAGTGGTTCTATGGTTCTATGAAATTCTACATAAGGGTAGTGGACACTGGAACAGGTTGTCCAGTGAAGTTGTGGATGCCCCATCCCTGGAAGTGTTCACGGCCAGGTTGGATGGGCCTTTGAGCAATCTGGTCTAGTGGGAGGTGTCCCTGCCCATGGCAGGGGTTGGATCTACATGGTACTTAAGATTCCTTCCAACCCAAACCATTCTGTGATTCTAAGTACAGAGAGAGGTTAAGCCTTCAAAACAGAGGCAAGATAGAGCCTGGAGTAAAATTTCTTGAGAAAGAGACTCTAAATGCTTATTTCCAGCTCTCATAATTAGTAAACTCATTGCATTATCCAAACTGCATCTTTTACCAGTGCACCTTACATTTTCTCTGCAGTGTGTCAGTGGGTAATTAATTTACTTCACAAAAACATTTCAGAATTTAAACATGGAAAGAATGGCTATTAGTTTCTCATTTGGGATAATGTTCTGGGTTATCTGCACATTCACACAAATGCCACATTAATTTATAACAGAAAACAACAACTAAAAACCTTACAGTTTTAAAATTATCATTGAGAAATCAGTTCTGAAATAGACCAAAGCTTGTGCTGATTTCACAATTTTAAACATCAAGAAATTCATTATTTATCCAGTAGTATTTAAAACTGAAATAAGTTTACTTGAACATCTGAAGTCTGTTTCTTTCAAAAGAAAAAATGCTTTGTTCAACCATACTGTAACTTTCAACCTAAAACTGATCCATAATGAATCAAATACTGATTTCCAAATATCCATTATTGCATTATATGACATGAATATCCATGATCAGGGTTCATTACAATACATATTTCCATATAGCATTTTAAAAACCAAAACACTGTTAAATTAAATTTTACAATAAATTATTAATTGTCAAATGCATAGGCCAGAAAGTAGTAAGCATGGAAACAAAGGGTTGATTGCAAAAAAAAAATTAGCAAACAGCAAGATATTGCAGCTACCACAAATCCCAGAGAATATAACCAAGAATACTCCACTGTATGATAAAAAGTGAAAGATCCACAACTATTTGTCATCATATACAGTGTTCTAGGTCCATACGACAATCTGTATAAAACACTAACGAAGTAATAGGATATTGCAATTGTTTTCTATAATAGAAACTTACAGTTTATTTTTAAAAATACATCCAAAATAGAGTTTTCTAATTTAGCTAGGTTTCAAGACATTTAAAGTGTTTTTTTTTAATCCAACAGCAAGACAACTACAGTGATACTGTATTGCTTACACTGAAACTGATGTACCAGCAAACCACAAAGGCGAACATAATGAACAGGACCAGTTTCAAAAACAACAGACTGACTTTCACTGACCCTGGAGATCACACGACAAGAATAAATGTACGGACAGAGAAGGTATTGCAACGAAGGTACTCTTGAAAGAAGTTTAAAATATAACAATTATTTGCACTAGGAACTTCAGCAGTATGAAACAAGCAACCGAAACCCACATACATGTGTGCAACATATAGTTTCATAAAAAATATTTGAACTAGTAAGATTACTATGTGTAACAGTACTATCATCTTTAAATTATAGGACTCTAAAATGTATAAAATTGTTTTTCCTTTCATGTGATTGATATTAAAATGATTTTTCTTGCTCTCAACATTGAAAATTTAAAGCTGCTGAAACTAAACTTCTTCCATTGGCAAAGAGTTTTTGGCTGGTAAATGCCACAATTTGGTTAAATCCTGACTGGCTCTGAAAACTCTCAAGGCTTGTAAAGATCTTTTTAAAGTTGAAAAGAAATCACAAAAACAATAAATATTTTAACATCCCTGGTGGAGTAAGCTTCAATACTCACATTTTTCCTACTGCATTGACAGTGGTACTGACAGAATCCAGTAATATTAGCCAGTCCCTCATTCAGTACCAAGGAATATTCACTCATAAGACTATAAAGGACAATAAATCACAGAGGTGGTAACATGAGATGATGTAATCATAAAAAATAACTGTTAGAAACACTAAGGGTCTCAGTTGAAGGTAACTTGATATACTTCATTTAACTTAGAAGCAGTTATCTTAAAGTAACCAAAACAACAAAACCAGAACTTCACGGTTTGGTTTTTCCATGAGCTGTTGCATTGTTCTTAGAGGACTGTAATGGTTAACATTTTGAATAAGGAAAAACCATGTTGATTCCTGTGTTTACCTGTTTTAAAGCTCCCATTCCTGAGAAAACCCTGTTATGCCTCATTCCTTATCAAAAGGATGAATTTATAGTTCAAGAATTATGAATGAAATAATTTGAAATAACTAATGAAGATCTTGCTGAGCAAAGTGAGTAACACTGAAACAACAACCTCCTGTATGGGATGCATCTTTTAGATCATCATAAACACAAAACAGATTACTTGGCAGGCAGCATAAATCAGCTGCACTCTACCTTTACATCAATACTGAAGATTTATTATCATAAAAATGTAAAACTTTGGGGGGGGAAAAAGGTCACTTACCAGTAGCCAGAGCTGTTTGCTATGTGTGGTATGTATGCACTTTGGCTCTTTAGAGGTCCAAATGTCAGAGGTATCCAACGTCATAAAATGCTGAGTTTTTTTGGCCCTCACAATATACAAACACCTGAATTTAAACAACCTTATGTGAAACATGACCAAGGTTTCTGTGCTTATCAGTTAACACATGCTAAGCACATAGTCTTGACCCAGCAGTCCATGGTAGTTGCAGTCCATGTGTAACTGAAGTTAAGTTGCATTCAAACAGACTAGGACACAAAGAGGAAACAAGGACAAGAATCCAGAGAAAATGAGGTTCTGAGGACATCCTCTCCAAAACAGTGCTCCAATTAAAATTTAAAAAAGGACCAAAAAAAAAAGAAAAATAAAGAAAAGACACATACTAGCTATGGAAAAGCTAAATACCCATCAAGGACTGCAAAACTTTGCTAGGGCACGCAGAAATGTGGTCAGGAATGCTAAGGCTCAGATAGAACTAAAATTGGCCAAAGATGTCAAGAATAACAAGAAAGGTTTCTGCAGATGTTAGTAGTAAGCAGAAGCACAGCGAAGATACAGAACCATTGCCTAACAAGGCAGGGAAGCTACTCACTAGTCATGCTGATAAGGCAGAGGTTCTCCATATCTTCTTTACTTCCATCTTTACCAGCACAGCTGGACCGCAGAGCTCCAGATCAAGTATCTACAGCAATGCATGAGTCAACACACCAGTGAACAGCTGGTCTGCAGCCTCTTGCAAGGGCTCAACCCACAGAAATCCAGGGGCTCAGAAGAAATCCACCCTAGAATATTATGGGAAGTAGCTGACATTGGTGCCAGGCCACTCTCCTTAAGAAGTCTTGATGATCTTGATACAATATACATTTCTCATGCTGAGAGCAATCAATCACTGCAAGATGTGATTGGACACGGTACTAGATAGTCTCTTCTGGGGTCCTTTTCCCATGAAAAGTTGGAATGAAAGATCTTTCAAGGTCCCTTCAAGCAATAAAGATAGCTGAACAGAGGGATTCAATTGCTAAAAATTTACATCTGTAGATATACTGATATTTTCTCAACTCTTTCCAAAGCTGGACAGTACCACATGAGAGGCTTCTGAACCTTTTCGTCAGCTGTAAAAAAAGAACTGCATGTCACACCTGAGGCTCAAGCTATGGAGTGAAAAATTTCTTCAAGGATGTGAGAGAGATTTGCATAGTGTACTGCATTACAAAGGAAAGCGGGTTTTTATTTCCATCTTACTCCTACCTGGGTTTCATAAATCTAGAGAATATCAGAGTAAAACTCTTCCAGGAGTAGTGGAATGCCTGGAAAACTACCTCCAATATATTCAGGAGTAATATGTTAGTTTTGTTTAAACTTTTAATGTAGAGAACTGTAAATCTTTTGTGCCTCCTAGGGCCAGAAGTGGGTTAGGGATAGCAAGGGACTAGAAAGCAGGGTCAGAATTTCTGAGAGGAGCTGAACTGGAGAATTATAAACCTCTCATCTGCAACTTGGTCCTACAGATCAAAAACGGGCCTCTAACCCGTGGAGAGAGAACAAGCACAGCAGGTTAGCACCAACAGTCCTTCATACTTCCATAAACCATGCTGATGAGATGCACAGCTCCTGAGACACAGGATAGTCATCTTCATACAGCTCTCCAGGAAACACAGATAAACAACTTGAACCCTGCAACCTTCAAAAGGTGTAACATGAGAAGAGCTCAGCTGCCATGGCCAGTTCCAACATAGAAAAGGCACAGCAAAGGCCCACACATACTGTTCCATGCCATCAGGGGTCCTCAGCACTAAATGCTTTGATCTGTGGGACTGGATATGACCAATTGTGCAGTATGGTCCTGCACATATTAGAAAGAAGAATATTTCTGAACTGGAGAGATGGATTTGATGGGCGGACTGTTAGATGAGTAAGAAAGTAGATGGATGGTCGCAACCAGAGGGTAGTGCTCAGCGGCTCAGAATCCCAAGGGACATCAGTGACATGTGGGGTCCATATCAAGGCAAGTGTTATTCATTATCTTCATTAATGACATAGATTAAGAGATCAAGTGCACCCTCAGCAGATTTGGTGATGACACCAAGCTGAGTGGTGCGGTTGACACACCTGAAGGATGGGATGCCATCCAGAGGGACCTGGACAAGCTCAAGAAATGGGTCCATGGGAATCTTGTGAGGTTTAGTAAGACTGAGTGCAAGGTGCTGCACCTGGGACACCCCTGGTATCAGTCCAGGCTAAGGGATGGACAGAGGGAGAGCAGCCCTGCTGAGAAGGACTTGGGGGTGCAGGTGGATGAGAGGCTGGACATGGCCCAGCAATGGCACTCACAGCCCAGAAAGGCAAACGTGTCCTGGGCTGCATCCAAAGCAGCGTGGGCAGCAGAGGAGGGAGGGGATTCTGCCCCTCTGCTCTGCCCCTGTGAGACACCACCTGCAGGGCTGCATCAGCTCTGGGGACCCAGCATAGGAAGGACATGGAGCTGTTGGGAGTGAGTCCAGAGGAGGCCACCAAGATGATTAGAGGGATGGCACACCGCTCCTGCGAGGAAAGGCTGAGAAAATTGGGATTGTTCAGCCTGGAGAAGAGGAGGCTTAGAGTGATCCAATTGCAGCCTTCCAGTAGCTGAAGGGAGCCTACAAGAAAGATGGAGAGGGACTTTTTATTAAAGAGCATGTAGTGACAGGCCAAGGGGGGACAGCTTCAAACTGAAAGAGAGAAGGTTTAGATTAGGTATTAAGAAATTCTTTACTGTGAGGGTGCTGAGGGAATGGAACAGAGAAGCTGTGAATGCCCCATTCCTGGAAGCATTCAATGCAAGGTGGAGTGAGGCTCTGAACAACCTGGTCTAGTGGAAGATGTCCCTGTTCATAGAGGTGACTGGAACTAGATGATCTTTAAGGCCTCTTTCAACCCCAATCATCATCTGATTCTGTGATTCTATGATACAGTCTCCAATTATGAAGCTTGGGTAGAGAAAGATCCAAGCAGCACAGTTACTGAAACTGAGAACCCAGAAATTCAGTGTCAGAGGCAGTTCTCAGGTTTTTTGTCTGGTAGCGATTCTCAGGTGCTGAGAAAAATTACAGAACTCAAGAACTTTAGAACCCAAGCCTCATCTAGGAGTCTCTTGGTGTTAGGGTGACCTTGGAACTGCCACTGCAGAGTGGGCAAAGGCCTCCACTTAATCTGATCTTCCGGCTAAGCAATTTCTGGGGCAGCCATGTGTTTCTTGATTGAGTGAGGCTCTTGCTCACTCAGCTTTGCCAGAGAAAGAAAGGGTTCATGCTAAATAGCCTTGACCCAAGATTCAGAAAATCCTAAATGCTAATGTCTGAAGAAGACCATTCGCTAGAAGAATCCTTTTGCTAGAATACTTCTCTGATTTTAAGCAACAGGAAATAAACATGCCGGGGTGCGTAACTTCCTTGCAAAAGGAAGCAACTGCATGTCAGTGTTACTTGTCAAGTGAGTCACATCCTCAAGACAGAAGAACATTTAAACTCATCCTTAGGTGGAACTATGGAGTATGATTCAGGCAGTATGTATGGAGTATCTAGACCCATTTCTAACAATGAAAGGAAAAGCAGCAGAGGCTATACTCCCATACAGAAGGACAATGGATTTGACAAACTCAAATTTGAAAAGTAATCATACAGGACTGGTTGGAAAAGAGAATTACATACCCAAGGGCTAGCCATAACAAAAAATAAAGACATGGACAAAAGTTAAGAGGCATCTAGAACGCCTCTGTCACTGGGCATTGAGCATGAAAGAGGGAGGGGTTGTGTGAAAAAGCTCTGAGACCAGAAAATGCAGGAGTATGCTGTCTTTGAATGCCTGCAGTATACACTTCTCTGTTAGTTTTTCATAGTATAAAACAGCTGATGTCTACCATGTTATTGTTACAATACAGTATTCTGTTGCATTTGCAAAACACTCACTACTGACTTTTTGCTGCTTCTCTTTTGATCAGCTGCATCAATGTTAACATCAGAATATTTTTAAATGTGAGTGTCCTCTACTTTCCCTGCACTTGGGGTAGGGTGTCCAGTGTTTAATTCAGCAAGAAACAAATCACCCTTCAAAACAACAGCCAAAACTAAATTGGGTCTTGTCTGCATAGAAACTGGCCTTTTCAGGATGTTTGATTATGTATTTTTGATTTGATACGTGAAAAAGAACTAGCAGCAAAACACTGAAAACAAAACTCAGAGAGGAAAGTTAATTTATTTGTCTAAAACATCAAACTAAGTTGAGATACCTTAGTTCAGTCAAAGCTTCTTCAGTTTCCTCATACACCTGAACTTCATAAACAAATATTCCAAGTCCGTCTACCTACAAAAATAGGATGGACAATTCTTGACCTTCTTCAGATATCAAGTTAATTTACAAGTCCTTGAAGACAGATGAAGAGCAGGAAGTGATCCTATATCCTAATACACTCCACCATGTTTCCCAAGTGTACTGGAAAGGAGGAATATGAGCCTTCTTTGGAAAGGTGCATTGGAAGGCTTATTACCATCTCTTGGAGACAGGGTATGCATTTACATCACCATGACTGCCATGGTAAAGACTCCTGGACTGCTACTTTTACACGCCATGACCTATGATCTGAGAGTTGTAGTCTGCTGTCTCCATTCGCAGAATGTATGGGATGATGCTGTCAATCTGAACATTGCCAATTAGTCCTGCAAAGAACAGCTCTTCAGTGATGGCAGCACTCATCAGCCTAAGAGCAGGCAATCGGAGAAGAAGTCTAGATAGTCTGGAAAATAAATTTGGTGAAAAGTGTTACTTAGCAGATCACAGATTTTGGTGTTGTTCTCCATGATATTATTAGCAAAAGAAGAGAAAAAAATGACAAGGGACACTACTGGTCAAAGTTTGCTATATGTAGTTCATGAAAGGCTTAAATATTTAAATCAGTATAGCATTAAATTTATGTTTAGTTATGTCTTGAACAGTACAGAAAATGTGTGAATGCCTGTCAACTACATGTACTATGTATGTCTGGATCTAAGACTAAATGAGGAAATATTCCAAATAGATCCAATTCAAATTGATCTATTTCAAATTTCAATATTCAAATTTCAAATGTCAGAAAATTATTTCTGACATTTAATTTTAGAAATCAATAATGAGATGACAAATACTACACATAATATGTATGACCACATGCATATTTGAAGTGTTCTAAAGGTAATTCCTTAAGTTTAAGGAGGTAAGAAGAAAATGTATATATCTATTATAAGAAAAACTGTACAAATCAGTGACTCTGAAAAGACAATCAATCAAGTAAGCATCTAAGTTTACAGACCTGTAAGTATCATCCGGATATGCCTTTGTTACATAGTCTTGGAACTCCATGTAAGCTTTTTCTTGAAATTTCTCAATCTGTACAACATTTTCTAGACCTGGGTGATCTGAAAAAAAACCCTCTTTGTTATACCTGTTCTACAGAAAATGAACTAACATCTGTAACTATTCAGTTGCCAAAATACTGAAATAATTATGTGGTAGCTGCAGCAACTTCAGTTTTAGTGGTAGACACTACTTTACCTCCTTATATTTCTCTTCTTTACATTTATATTTTACTTAACTTTTCATAAATAAAGACATCGTAAAGTGTTCAAATAAATTCAGTGCTTGCAATGTCAACGTTAATCTTGATGATCCAACTCTGTTCTCTGTGTAGCAGTAAAACAGGATTGTTTCAACACACTGACATTTTCTAGAACATTGGATGCACAAATAATATTTAGGTGAAAAGTGAAGTATAAAATTAAGATCAGTGGAAGAAGCAGAATAAAAAGCTGTGAACTGTCTGTTTCATAAGACATGTAGAAAACAGCACTGAATCATAGAATATGCTGAGTTAGAAGGGACCCATCAGTATCATTGAGTCGACTCCTGGGCCTGCACAGGACACCCTAAGAATCACACCATGTGCCTGAGAGCATTGTCCAAATGCTTTTTGAATTCAGATAGGCTTGTATGTAGCAGATTGTTCTTTCTCAACTATTTGGTGCAAAAATTTCAAATGTGCTAATCATAATTTTTAGCAGTGATTTGAACTTACTTGAAATGTAAGTGTTGCTAAAATGAAAAGTCATCAATCTAACTGTCAAGTCACTCTTGGAAATTATTATCCAGTAATTATGAACTCTCTACGTGGTCTGTAATTTTATTATCCATCTATGTGAATGTAAAAATTTTAATGTCATACCAGCATGACAAATCATGTAAATGAAGAGTTAGAGTTGATGTGCAAAATGCATCACTTCATGTTGCTGCTTTTAGAGCCATGCCAGGAACATAGCGAGAAGTCAACTTCTGGAAACAGTAATTTGAAGACCACTGCTTCTACACTTGCAGCCATTTAGAAAGATGTCAAGTCTTCCTGGCACACCCTTTACACTAATCTCTTTGCCCAAAGCTGTCTTGTGGCAATCAAACAGCCGGCTTGGCACAGCTGAATCACCAGAGCCTGCTAAAGCAGAGGTTCTCTGCTGCATGCACAGCCCTGCCCCATCCTGCAGCACAGCAGTAAAATCCCTGCAATTATAATTTCTGGCCTGTGAGTCATTGCCAGGACATCCCTTCTGTTCAAGGTACCAAACATGACTTACACATGTATGAAGATTTTGTTATATGGCTCAAGGATCAAGAGTCCTGACAACACAATGCCATTAAAGCAACTACTCATTAGTAATGTGAATTTGAAAACATCAGCTAAAGAAAATTTCTCTCAATCATGTGCCTGGGCTAGAGTCTTTTCCCAATATATTTTTCCTTATAGCTTTTGTGTTGTCAAATATAATCGGAAGGAGACAAACTTCAGACTAAACAAATAGGTAAATACTACTTTGCAAGTGCAAGGTTCCTCAAGAAGTATTTTTTGGTGTCTAACAGGACTGATTTTTCCACACAGGCCAGAGGATTCTATAATAAATCCTAATGGACATCAGTCTAAAAAAAGGGACTTGAGGTATTCTCCCATAATTCTGTTTTTTTCCCAAAGTAACCTGTTCTTCATATACGAATGCCATGAAAAGGATTATTTTGGGGTAAGGAACACTTGCAGGAGAATATCTCCTGCAAGTATTATTTATTAAAATTAAACCGGCAAACTCCATTTGACCATCCATACTTAGAGAAAGTCTCTTTCTGTAATAATGGTGTATTTGCAACTGTTCAATCCTCAGCAGAAAAGGAAAACTGCAAAAACTTTCAAGCATGCTTAATATTGTGTTTAAACTTAGTGAGTTTAATGGTGAGTCCTGCTTATCAGGAAACTGAAACTGCTTCAGTGATACAGTGAACTGTACAAGCAAACACATAAAACCATGAAGACTGTCCTGGTCATAAGGACTGACAGCAGGATTATGTTTTATAGTAAAACACCCAGGATCTGATTTTCCTTAGTGATCCACAATAGAAAAATATCACAATAGGAATGCCTCTGGAAATTTATAATCTTTCCTGAAGAGTTCTGACTCTACTAATACTACCTTTTATTTGCATGAGTATCTTTAATCTCAGANTATGCAGGGTTTTGTTTTTGCGCTTAGATGAATACCACAACTTCCTGCTGATGGTGCCACTTTTACTAGTAGATACTACATATAGAAAAAACCATGCAAATCTGAGGGAAACTGCAAAGCAAGAACTTCACAATATATGAATTCTTATATATTAGAAAACCTGCTTAAAATTTACATTTTGGAAGTGTCCAAGTTCTAAAAGATTTTCTCACCTCAACTGATTTTTCTGTGTAAGGGTGAACTGCAACTGAATGCAAAAAGAAAGTTCTTCTTGGATCTAATAAGTCTAGAGAACAGACAAGAACCAAATGGATCTCCTCCATGTCCTACACTACTGACAGGGGTCATTAAGATTCTGTCAGCATTTTAACATCCGCTCCAATCTTTCTACAAGACATCAGCATCTACAAAAGGCAGAGCAACAAGGATTTAGGAAGCTGCTGGTGCTTTTAACACCTTTTAATGCAAAATGGAGTAACTGAAGACTTACTTTCTAAATGTTAAGAGTGAAAAATTCTTGGAGAGAGGAAGTACTCGAGATTTGGACATTTTTCTTTCATCAAAAGACTTGGTTTGGCTTTGTATTAAATCCCAATTCTGAATGATGAATCTAAGGCCTGCAGGATACTGATACAAGACCTGAACACCTTTTGTGAAAAGTTAGTTCTACAATACATAAAGAAAATTAATTTTGTAACTTTCTACATCCAGGCATATGGTTACACAATGTAATTACTCAGTTAAGTATCTACCATAACCCAAGGACTCTTTCCTCTCTATTGTAAACTAATCACCCAGAAGGGAAATAAAGTTACATTACCTTCACTGTCTAATGTATAATGCTACTGAGAAAACATTAAGCAAATACTGTTTAGAAGACAGAAATAACAACATACGTGAATGCTTGTGGTGTTCATTCACCAGAAATGCTATATGCATATATGGGGGAGAGGTGATGTTTCTGTAATTCTGAATGTGAGACCTGATGCCCGGATAGTCTTTCATATATTAAAATCCCAACTGCAATCCATCTCATCTGGATGTGCAAGAGCAACACTGCAGAAAATTAAACTGCAGGTCTTTAGAAAACTTATCCCAGAAAAGAGGCACAGAATTAAAAGCAATAAATAAATAAATGAAAAGGAAAAAAATACAAAACAACCAAAATCCCAAACCCAAAACAACCAAAAGCATGAGTGGCACAGCCAAGAATACAAATCTACAAATAAAAAGAATCAAAAGTCTCCCCTTGCAAAAAAAGCCCTCAAAGCAACATTCAGTTGTTTACATTAGACGACTAACCCTCCTCTTCCTGCAGTCCTTACAAACCTTCCAAGATTCCTCAACAAATGAGGCAGTAACTGCATATAATGAAATAGGTATATGGCAACAAACAGCACAGACTAAAATTTTACATTTGGAATAATTACATACCAGGACTGAAGAGGACGATTGCTTTCAAATATGCATATTCATATCCATCTAGACACAGTTTAACCATGCTGTTACAAAACTCCTGCAATTTGAAGACATGCTCCATTACTAGTCTTCCTCTGTCTGTTGGCAGCTTATCTAAATCAAGACACACATAAAAAAATACCCAAGTTAACACATGTGCAAAAATGTGGTCACACTGGAATTTGAAAAATAATTATTTTATTAGATTCAAATAATTAGAAATCTATGCCATCTATAAATTCCTATTAGGTCTGAATAATCTTGACACCAGCAATTATGGAATATTAACACTCTTTTTCCATCTGTTCCAATTAGGCTCTTCCTGCCACTAGTGATCCCAGTTATCAGGCATGGATTAGAGCTTGAAATTATAAGGAAGGAAGAGTATGCTTGTAAGTAAAGCATACAGTGTTACTGCTGACCTGTGCTCTGTGCCTAAGGATCAGGTGCCACATGGCAGGACAGTGTACAGCATCATGGGTTTTTTAGTCAGAGACCACGCCACTGCTGGGAAAGGTGTACTATACACCTTCCCTGATTTGCACTGAGGGGAATGTGGTTGGTGCAGACCTGTTCCCCTTGAGGCAGCAATAGCAAAGCAGCCTGAAAACTCCATTACCTCCATAACTCATCAAACTAGAGTCTCTAGACTCCACAAACTTGATATCTCTTGGAGATACTGCAGCTGGCAGACTGCACAACTGGTTCTTTCAGTCAACCTGAATTCCCAATTTAAACGGCAGAAATATTTATTTGTAATAATGATAAAAACATGACTAATTACTACAATACCCTTTCTGGTAAACATACTTTAAATATTACATAGACCAAAATTTCCAGATTCCATTTTTATCTGCCCTAGAGACAATCACAGATTTGTTAGTATCTTTAGCTGATCCAGTACATCTCACAATTTGATCACTTTGTTTTAAGCTATTGTTATTTATAGGAGGATCTTGTGGATGTTCTTAAATCACAAAAACCCCTTGGAAATAATTCTTTAATTACCTTATCATAAAAGAAGATGAAAAATCTATAGTCTGGTAGGCTGTTTTTTTTCCAGTTTACCAATCTGCATTTGCATAGCATCAACAACAGTAAATTTTCATACCCCTAACAGCAAACAACTCAAAAATTTAGTTAAATCTGAAAATGCTTAGATTTTTCTATGTGCATCTACCTTATGAATAATGTGTTATGACTATGAAGAGATGAAGACCATACTATCGTTGACAGGATAGCTTTTAGTGGTGACAACCTTGTGAGTAACCACACATAGACAAAGCTTAGCTAAAAGACTCCCCCCTCCAGTTCAGAAGAACAGAACTAAAGAGGCCAACTGACATGTCTTTCACTTGAATGAAAAATAAGCAGGACATAGGATTAACAAGGAACAAAGGGTACTTAGTGGAGATCTGCTGAAGACTTCCATGTAGACTAAAACTAACACACAGAGTCAACAAGCCAAGTTATGTAAAGGAACTGTATCACCAAGTTGGCATTCAACTGCTTTGTGTAATAGCTATGAAGAGCAAGGACAGGTAGGTCATACTTTACTTTGTATCCTTCATACAGAAGAATCATATTAATCACAGTACTCTTGTGCTCTTAACATTGATGCTGCCCAAAATAGTCCTAATTTGGGCTGATGATATTAACAGAGAGCAGAACATTATCAGACAATACAACACACAAAAATAATTTTTTTTGGAGGTAAATATTAGCATAGCTGACTTTTGCAAAATTGCTAAAAAATTCTATCTTGGGGACTGTAGTTGCTAGTATCATTTTGTTTCAATACTAACATGAAATTCTTTAAACAGCAAATTTATGATAACAACTGAAGGATAAAGAGCTTCTGTGCACTTCAAAACTTAAAAAACATTCAAGTAATTCCCCAAGTCTGGCATGTGCACAGTATACACCTTACCTTGTTGTAAACTGCCTTGAAGGTGATTAACAAAAGCAGCTAAGATCGTTGCCACATTCATAACTTGTGAGCATTGTGCTAGACCAAGTGTAAAAAGTTCATTCCAGCAGGCTTTTACTAATGATATGCTGTTATCCTGTCTATTAAAAAGCACAATAATTTAATAAAACCAGCCATTTGCATTCACACATTTTTTTAAACTTGAAAAACACTTCATAAAACATTAATTTAATTCAATCATTACAACCAACACCAAAATGAAGTTCAGCATCATTTTTCTTTGCATGCTAGAATTAAAATACCTGGTTTAAAGTGATTTTGTGAAGCAATACATTTTTGTTTAAATGACCTAAAAGGAGATAGATTTCTATTAAAAAAGCAAGCTGAAGTTACAGTAAATGACAACTGTCACAGTGTACTCCATCATGCTAGTTTTCTTAGGATTTGGGACAACATTTATATGCATGGACAAAAAAAGACTGCATTGTTCCTGTATTGTGGGCGTAGAACAGACTCAGGGTTTTGGGTTTTTTTTTTCACTTGAAAACTGACAGGTTGGTATAATTTTTTAATTAAAGATACAGGTGAAATGGAACATGTGTGATCAAGCTTCTTAGCTGCCTGACTGCTACTTTCTGCATCCCTTTCAAGTTTGAGTAAGGCTTGAAATACTGACTTCAAAGTATAAATACCAGTCATAAGGATTTATTTGCTGCAGCTTAAAATAAAATATATCAGTGCATATTCAGCCACTTCCGTATTAGTAACCTAACTTTCTGCAATGCCAAGCATCTCTAACTGACAGAGCTTAACAAGACCTCAGTACTTCAGAAAGCAAATCCCACCAGAGAGGAGGGATTTCAGGTATTCAGGTATGACGTTTCATAGTTTTAGCCAGTGAATATAAATAATGGAAATTTAAAAGAAGTACAAGATCTATCAAAGAAGAAAAGCATATTCAAGCTAGGATTTCAACTACAAAAATGCAGTGGAATGGACTTTTGCAAGAATGCAGATATAATCTTCAAGAACAGTTCTGATGATTTAGTGCAATACTAAGATGCCAAGTTGCTGGTGAACACAGACTTGTCCTTAACTGGGTTACAAAGAGCTTACTGAGAGCAGTATTTTCCATTATGATCAAGTTCTTGTTATGGTAGACATGATACTGTACATGCAGCTTCTGCACGTATTTGTCACATCTTTGTCCATCTCCTTTAACATAATCAAAGGGACTGTGCTGAGCAGAACTGAAAATAGGGTGTACTGGCTGCTCTTCTGATACATGTGTGTAGATAAACATATCATCTACAGCATCTTTATGGCTGATCAAAGTTACACCAGAACCAGTTCTTAAGTTTGCTTAAGCAGCTCACAAAACTAAGAGGCTGTAACCAGCTTGGTGAAGGTTTCAGGAGGAAACTCTCTTGTGAACAAAGATTCCCATGCAGGAAGATGAACTAATCAGTATCTGGTATCATTAACTACATCATTATGTCAAAGGCAACTATCCTGCTGTGACTAAAGGAGAATGTTGCCTGAGGAGGAGACAACCTAGGTACAATTATCCATCTTCCCTACAAAACCATTACTCATCATGCTCCATGAATTTCTCTTCAGTTTAAAAGTGAAATGAGTCACCCTTCTGAAAATCAAAATTATAGGATATAATGTACTCCAACTATAAAGGCTGCATTAATTTCAAATAAATCTCCACTTGAAAATAGTTTGCATTTTAAGTGCTTCCAAGAAAAACTGAATTTATGTTATTTATATACCAATGCCCATGATCTTGACTGGGTCTATAAATGCTATTACAGGTGAATATTAACACCATTATGGCAGCTTACTCCTCCATATTTTTAAAGCAGAAAAATATATTGTGAAGTAACAGATAAAAAGAGTATGTGCAGATTTTTCTTATTAAATCTTTTTGGAGAGAGAGGTCTTCTGTACTACGTTTTATTTTTAAGAAGCAATTCTCATTTTTTGTTAGAATACCAATTTGTACTAATTTGCAGTTATGGCTCTGTAACAAAAACCTTTTTAAAACTTAGAATGACATAATGTACTATGTTTATTTGCTATGTATTTTGTAATTCTGCAGGTCAACAATTTCTACCAGAATAAAACACCATATTTACCTATTTTTTTACCCCTACTATTCTTTAACTTTATACAACATTCCTTTCTCCTTCTCCAAAACACAGACTTAATTACACACAATAATGTATCTTAAAAAGTGTAGGATAATTTGGCTGAAGCATCTGAGTAAACACAAATGGTAATCACAGATCATCCTGCTTTTGACAGCTTTCCTGGAAAAGGGGACAATCTCTCATTTCAAAAAGGAATTCTGTTTGCTGCCACAGTCACGGGCTATTTTGATATTGAATTAAACAGAAACAGTGCAGATGAGAACAGACTATCATGATTTATTCACCATCTGTGTCAGAGCTAATACAGTATCTTTATTTGTTTGATGTATCTTCATAAAATTACTTCTGAATATAACATAAATTAGTTTTTCCCATGCAGTTTGGACATCTTTTTTCATGATGATCAGCAATGGACTACAAAACTGAACTTAAGAATTTTAAGTTATACACTGAATTCTGATGGAGAAGCAGGATGTTACACAAACTGTAAAAAGAACAGTTAGAATTACCTTTTGGTTACAGGAGCCATTTATTTTTGGCAAATCTTCTGAAATTAGACAACCTCATTCTGAATGTTTGCTGAATCTAGCTAACCTAACCATTTTCTTCATGTAGATTATTAAAGGCAAAATTATTACTAGTAATTCACCTTATAAGGACAAAAATTTTGGGGATTCAGACAAGAGCTTCTTTTTGGTGATTGTCTGATAAGCACCAGGATGTAGCATAGAGCTGTAACTATTAAAAAGCTGATAGAAATTCCTATTTTCTCAAAATATATTTAAGCAGCAACAGTGTGTGGGCATTCAATTGTTTTAAATCTACTTTTTCTTACAAAGCCCAACCAAAGTCCTGAATTTGGACTCAAATTGGGAGTAGTTTCAATTCAGAAAATCTACCTTACAATTATGATTTATAACCATCATTAGTAGTTTTATATTTTTAGAAGTCCCTGAAGAATACAGCAAAAACCAAAAATTCAAAAGCACATATCCACAACGTAAGTGAGTAGAGTAAACTGAACACTTACCCCAAAGCTTGGAAAGATGGAATGGAACGTGCCCAGTGCATGGACAAGAAAAGCAACCTGGAGGCAGACTCACAGATATAGTGAACGTTAAGATAATCAGGCATAGGGGAAGGCATGGTGAGCTGCAAAAAAAAAAGTAGGAAGAAAAAAAGAAAAAAGAAGAAATCTTAAGACAGTTATTTTACTTTCTTCATAATACGTTTAGGAAGAAATCAGTCTTTTAAGTTTCTTTTAAGTGAAAAAATAAAATTATTCTTTAAATAAAAAAGGTATAATCCCGACACAAAAGTGAATTACTCCCTTTTGCATTATTAGCCACACCATTACAAGCTGTATGTTAAATAACTACAAAGAAACAAAAAAGACAAAAAGTTTGATTCGTAGATATAGATTCATGTGTGGGACAACTGGACATGGAAAATCTCAAAACTCAACTTCTGAGACATTCTTTGAGAATAAGAGAGAAGAATCATTCCAACTGGAATGAAGTTGCTTACATTAGAGGAGTTACAACTCCCAGAGAGAGAGAGTGAGAGTGAGAGAGAGAAAGAGTGTGTGAGAATTCCATTTCATAAAACATTTTTTTTTAACTTTTAATTAATATTTTACAAAGAAATACAAAAGAAAATTTTTGGTGTTTGAGTAAAACACCTAATACACAGATACTCCCAAGTTCCAAAAAATATAACCAACATACATCAGAAAGGACCCTTCACAATGTTAGTAAGTAAAATGAGTGATGTTACTTGCATATGTGAAGAAAGAGATTCGACCCAAAATAGCTCAGAACATGCAATTCTCTCTTCAGAAATTAATATTTTTAATATAATGTTCTGGCTAATGCAATTAAAAAAAAAAAAAACAAAAAACCCTGACATTTGCATTAGAGATGTTAATTTGAATGATCAAAACAGATGCTGGTAAGAGGGGTAGAGTTTAACCAACAGTTTGCCTGTTACTAAGTTTTCAGATGACCAAGCTTTTTGATTTGTCCATGAAAAATGTGATGATGAAAAAAAAAAGATAGAAGGAATTCCTGCAAGCTTGTAAAATGAGAAATAAATCCAGAAACTATATGGCTAACTAACACAGCAACTGTATTTAAGTCAATTACTACCATGCTAAAATAGGGTATCTACACAAACAAGAAACTGACAGATACACTTAAAAGTCTCAAAATCCAGTTGCAGATTGCATCAGATCCACCCGTTAACAAGTGAGAATGTGGATGCTGACTCTGCTTCATGCAATGAAATGCTGACTCTGCTTCATACAAATACTTTGTCTATGTAAATCCTTTTGTATGGATTACCCAGTATTTTCAAGGTAAGAAACTATAAAATAACCAGGGCAGCTAAACCACTGCAGAGTGCAGGACTTTCTCCCAAACAAAGAATTAACCAGTGAACAAAAGCAGTTCATAAATTGGAAATTGATGCCAATATCTGAACAAATACTCCTCTAAGAAATTCAAAATAAAACTTAGTCACATCATTATAGTACATCACTATATCAAAACAGTTATAAACAGTCAACAGTAAGAAAGTATTCAGTACCCTGAATGCTACATGAGCATCACTGAGTAGTGGCCCCTCTATTTCAACGATGTTCATGCTTGTTTCTCCACCAAGCAGCTGTGCACTGGTGTCAATACTTTCAGAGTTCTGGCATGCTGCACTCTCTCCTGGATTTAATGCTTTTGCAAGAGTATCAAATGCCCTGTAAGATCACAAACAAACAAAAAGAAAATTTCATTTTAGAGACCGTTTCAATTTAAGAGGAACCTGCACAAGTCTGAAACCTGTATGTAGAAGTTTGTTTCAAAGAGTGAGATTTGGAAAATAAAAGTCAGTAGCGTGCTTCTCCTGACATTCCACCGAACTCTGAAACAAAAATTAGCAACAGATCCTGTTTACAGTAGTTGCCAACAACTTCACAGTTTTGACATATTGGTTGTGCTGCTGAATCACAGTTTGCTTTTCAAGATCTCTTTAGTGATGTTCACTGAGAGTGCTGGCATGAGTGTTTTGAGGACATGATCACCAGACTGCTGTTACAGTCACTTAGTGCATGCATAAACTTTACAGGCTCTTACTGCTATGAAGCACAAACATAGTAAGATTATTTTTTTGTTAAGTAATGAGTTGTAGTTAGACTTTTCAACTTATTTTGAAAAGACTGCTTCGAAATACGTAAGAGAAAGCGCTCCCATGCTTTCAATACAATCCCTAGTACTCTCTGCTGTGTGGCAGTGACTCTTGACTTTCACAAGCACAAATGCTAGATAGCAGGACAAGCACAGCTGTATTACTCAATATCTTGCTGCTTGATAACATTTGTTGTTTTTCTGTTCATGAAGACACTTGAGAACTTGAACTGGCACACCTTCAATCAAAAATAAACAGACTTGATCACTGCCTACAGACACATGACACATCCTGGGAAAAGCAACACTTCTATACAGTGTTGCACAAAAAACTTTTGCACTGAGGCCTGAAAACTTTACAAAAGCTGATTATCAGCTTGTATGTAGAGCACTGTTGGAATGGAAGCCTCTCTGAGTTCCTCAGAGAGATGAATGCAGGGGTTGAATTAAAGCCTTTAGAGAAATTAAGATATATTAAGCCATGTAGATATGAAGTAGAAGTATAGGTTTAAGTTTTAAATAAGTGCAAGTGTAAGTTATAGTTTTAAGTAAGTAGAAATACATTTTAAGTGCCTTAAGAAACTGTTAGCTAGTAAAGGCCCTAAGGCCTAGTTTAAAGTACAGTAACTTCACTCCAGACATAACAAAAACATGAAAGAACTTTGCTTGCGTCTCTAGAACAGACAGAACTTTATGCATAAATAGATAGAAAAATTCATGTAAATAAACTTATCTACGTAAATTTTAAGTAAGAAAACAGATAGTATATTTGCATAAACAGATAATATTATCTACATAGTTTTTAGGTATGACACTACTGACACTACTTTTGTACGGTTTTTGCACATTAGAATCAAGTGTAGATTGGTTTAGAAAGAATGTTTTAGAATCGTGTTTTTACCTGATTGGATGTTTTATGAATAAAATGCTCTGTAATGGGGTGCGACATCATCAACCACAACAAGAAGCAGACGAAGACAACAAGAAGAGGACAACAGAAGAAGAAAAGAAGAAAGAAGGCTGTGGTCCCTGCTGCTGCTGGAAACACTAGACTCTACACCAGGGAACAACTGCTGCTGCTGCTGTTCCTGCATGGAACCTGGGACTCTATAGCAGAGAGCAGCCTTGCAGCTGCAGCTCTTGCCTGGGACTCTATGCCAGAAAGCTTTTGGCATAGACTTTAACACCTTGAATTCTTTGCCTTCGAGACTGATGTATTCATGCAATAAACAATAATAAACCTTATAGCAACCAACAACTGCTCTTGTCTCTTTGAAGACCCTAGGCCCACACAAGCTCGACAGAGCTCCTTCTCAATTTATAGACGCGTTTGCTACCAGAGAGTCTAAAATCACTGATTTAATGCCAAAATCTGGGATAGAACTTGGCCACCTTCTCTACCCCCACACTCTCCTATGTGAATTCACTAACATGCTAAAAAAATCAAGCTGTTTGACATGACCACGCACAACCAAATGAAATACCACAGTGAAAGAGCTGCTGACACTGTCTCAAGGCTTGGGATGGTAAATGAACTACTTTTTGGTCCTCACTAGCCTGTGTACCTTGATGTATACACATGAGGGTGACTGGGACATACACGAGTGGACTATACAGACATACCTGAGATATCTCCTGTCTCTGGTATGCACAAAGTTGGCACAAAGGGAAAGCATTCATGGCTCAGCTCTAGAAACTACACTATGGACTCCTGCTAGAAGATCTGAGTTTCAGGTCTTCCACAATTCACTCTTTGCAGTCTTAAGTAGAACAGGCAAACACAGCAGCTCAGTGACAGCTGCTTTTAAAGAAACAACAGGATCTCTTCAGGGCTCTTCATGTGGCAGGGACAGAAATTTCAGAGAAGAGCAAGATTTCCCCTTCCTCCAAAAGGTAAATATAATATGCATCTGTCACTACCCTCTATTTATTCTTATTCTATTATTCTTCAGCCACAGGCTGAAGACTGCTACAAAAATAGTGTGGGCATGTACACTTGTTAACCACGTCTGCCCATGACACTTTCTTCCCAAGTCACTCTTCAATGTTGTTTTCAAATAAATCTTCTCCCTCCTATCTCATAAACTGCCAGTAGTAAGCCAGGAGAAGTCAGTAGCACCTTAGCTTCTTCATGGCTCAGTAATGTGAGTCCTTTCCTATACAAAGCCCCAACATGAGCAATGTCTGTGAGGTAAAACACCACGGAAAAGAGAATCTAGAACAAAGCTTGCCTGGGAGCTGTGAAAACCAAAGAGAGAAAACAAGGCATAATCAATATTAAAATACATGGCATTGATATCCTTTGCTACAAAAAGTTTTGATTCTCTTTTTGTCAGGCTCAGTCATCAACAGATATATAGGGCTGCAGATAAACTGCAAAGAAAGAACATCATGAAACATTAGAGGACAAGGCATGTAAAATTACAATATAAAAGCAGTGGGGTGCTTGCAGCAAAAGCTGTACTCTATGCCAGCAAAACTGAAATCATAACTACTGCAAGCAATGAATATAATAAAATACATGAAAAGCATGGATGGATGGATGAAATGTGCACTCTGAAATCCTTAAACTCTTCTTCCTCAATAAACTTCTGCATCTGTTAGATCATGCTGGCATAGGGCCTGACAGGGAAATCAATAACTTTGAGAAAAATTTTAGCTTCTCTTGGAGTAACAACTACCCTTTCACAGCAATATTTAACTTGAATCTCCCCACTGTACAACTATTAGGTATCCTACTTGACAAGAGTACATCAAGTGAGAGCTCTTTCAAGCTCTCTGGCTGAGAGAACCAGATGCCTTTTCATAGACAGACTTTTAAAACTGAACAGAAACCCTGAAGTTGGTAAAAATAAGCATCTGCCAGCAAATGCAAGATTATTACATCTTTTTGTACAGCCATAGTATTGAATGATGTCTATCAGCACATGTAACAGTACTACTTACATGACATATTCTAACATTCTTAACCTAGGAGGACAGAGCAAATCATCATCTACAAAAAGTCAGACTGACTTTCTAAGCAGTATATAAAGAAAGGAGCAGAAAAAATTTAATCTGCTTGCAATTACACAAAGCAGTAAAGACCACAGGGGAAATCAGATATTTCAGCCACTATTTGCCCATCTTTTTCCCTTTAATGGATTTACTCCTCACACACTTTCAGAACAGAATGTAAAATGCAGAGGGTGTGTAAAAGAATATTGCTGGGACAGCAGTCAGAAGCTTGCATGAGACAGCCAAGGAAGAACACGATTGAGATTGATGGAAAAACTGTGAATGTTCTGTATAGTTCTGTGTATACATCTTACACATATGCTCACCACAATGGCTCAGTTAAGACCAGTGCAAGACACAAGTTTGTAAGATACTCAAGTGAATGTATTAACATTGGTAGTGAGAATTCCGTAGCTTCTCCTGTGTAGAAGGAAAATGCTTTTCAAGCTTTTAAGGTGATTAATAGTTACAGGCACTTAACTTTCACACAGATGAGATCTCTTAAGAACAAGTTTTCCAGGATGATGCAAAGTATTAAGACTATAGTACAAGACCTAACATACCTTAGTATGGCCAACCAAAAGGTAAGAAAATCAGCTGTAACATTTATACGGAAATTAATTTCAAGTCTAAAAGGATTTATTTCTCTAACGGAACTTTCTTTTTTATTTCATTTGGAAGAATCTTACAATATTTACCTTCTACATGAGCTTAGGCTGATAGTACTACTACTTTTAAGCCAGATAAGTTTCCTACATTGTGATGATTTAACTGACTGGTCTGAATTGACAGAGACCTTCTCTTGAAAAGGAGTATTTTTAAGTGTAACATGCCTTACCTTGTAACATCACTACTAGCTTGTTCTTCTTGCTTGAGTTCAGCTAATGATGTGTCTCCATTACTCAAATTTTCAATCATGGATAGCTCTGTACTGCCTTGTGACACGTCCTTGCATTTACTGAGATTTGCTAATGAAGTCACCACATTTGCCAGGGTACTTAAATCTCCTTGACATGCTTCCACCTAAGGGAAAACAACAGCTTTTAATCCTCAGTTAATTGGCAGCAGTTAACCTGCAAGAGAAGAGCCTGTCACATAAATGAATAGAGCACGTACAAAGATACACCTGTAAGAAAACTGTTTTCAGTACATGGGTAACCACAATAGAGCAATTAGACATTGCACTGCATCTAAAATACAGAATATTTTGACATGTACTCGTAAAAGTAATAGCTACCTATTTCTTTCAGAAAGAATACTGCTGATGGTAAGCAAGTGCAGAAAGAAGATTTCACATCTCTATGCACTAGTCTGTCACCAGGAATACAAGACTGCTTTAGATGATATTTTTAGCTTTTTCCTTCACAATGTAAATGACTCAGTAGTAACAGGGTAGAAGAATGTCAGAGAAGAAAAAATGCACGAAAAGTCACCTTTATAAACAAGCTGAAAAATAATTATGCTGTAGCCTTTTTGGTGCTTATGTTTTTGTTTAACTGCAAAAGAAAAAAGTGATTCAGCACTGGCTAGCAACTCAGAGAGGCAGTAAAATGTGTCCCACTGTGTCCCAGCAAAAAAAAAAAAAAAAAAAAAAAAAAAAAAAAAAAAAAAAAAAAAAAACAAAAAAAAAAAGAGGACATTGTTACAGGCAAATACGCTGCTGCTAACACCAGACAGAGCAAGCAAAGCAAAATGCATGAAAACAGTATGAGGGTGGCATCAGTCTCTCCTCACATGGGGTGCCATTTGTCGTCACTTGCTCCTAAAACGGGGCACCAATTTGATGGTGGTCACATGACTGAAACCAGTGTCAGTCCCTTGTTATCTAAAAACTTCCCCTGATTGACAGAGGACTTAAAAGACTGTGATTGCTCAATACACATCAGCATTCCATGCTTCTTCTCCTTCCATGGTGTTCACCTGTCTTACACAGCTGCAACTTACCAGGGGCAAGACTGCGTGCAGCACTATCTCTATTCTCTTACAAACCATTCTGCCACATGAGGTAATTTAATATCAGCTAGAAAAACACAAATGCTTCCTACTGTGCATATGTGAGGAAGCTACCACATGGCTTTAGTGGATCAGTAAAGGCAATAAAATGGAAACAAAGGAAAACCAACACATAAATAAAACTGTCGATGAGGTAGGTCTTACTAGTTTTGCCAAAAAACCAGTGATTCAGGAGAAAAAATCCAACCATATTTACACATGGCACTGTGATAGTGCCATGAGACGTTTTGTGAACACTTCACTTTATTTGTACAAAAGAGCGAGCCAAGTGTCAGGATTATCTAAAAACAAAAATTAAAGTAATCCTGCCCTTAAGGCTCTCTAAAAATGTGAATGAAGAGCATTTACTTTGTCACGTTTTTAGCATTTTTACTGTCTAAGGCTAAGAGGATTCCTGTAAAGAGAAGACATTTGTAACACTGGTGGATCTTGTAAAGGAATGTTCTAAAAATTAATTTAACCACACAGAACACCTTTCTCTCCTTACATATACAATTACAGCAATTAGCTCTACTTATCATATCAGTCATATCATCACATACCTTATCTGGAGACATCAGCACAGTAGGCTCACTTTTTACTGCAGACGGATGAATGTTAACAAACATTCCTGATTCCAGCAAACCTGTTGATCTGACAGAACACAGCACGAGTTTTAATTTGGATTAATTTTAAAACCGAACTTTCCTTTTCCAGAAGACAGAGATAGCCACTTCTGAATACAAATTACATACCTTGCTGTTTCATTGTCTGTTACAAAAGTTGGGGTTGCAGCTAACGGACTACGAAGATCTTTCCGAATGTAGATCTTTTCTGTAGAAGCTGCACAGTTCGAAGATTTTTCTCTTGACACTTCAATAGGTTTCCTCTCACACTGTACAGCTACAGAAATAATACACAACTATTAAATCACTCTGACTTACAGAATAAGAAATAATACTTTTTTCTTTATTTAATATTTGATTTTAATAATAATTCTGAAAATAACTAATATATATATAAAATATATCCCATAACCAACAAGCTAACAAGTTGGATAAAAAGCAGCACACTGACTTGATGAGCTCTAAGTGAAATGACGTAGTAGTCAAAGTCTGAGATCGAACATATGCAACATTTTAAAGTTGTAATTAAGGGAGACATCCCCTCATTTTTAATTTGAATCAAAGCAGAAGCTTAAAGCTTCTCATTCTCTCAGTTTCATTATCTCACACTCTCACTTCCTTTGTAAAGGACTCAGTACATTTCTTCCATGGATTGTGGGTCTGTGTTGAACCTATGTAACCTCATTCACTTAAAGAAGCTTCTCATGTTAGGACCTCAGGCAATATAGAGGGAAAGGTACATTCACAAAGTTGAGTTCAGACCATTTAAGATCAATCTGGGCAACACCCTGACCCCTGGTCACTGACTTCACAGAAGTGGATTTTTAATTTGAATGACTCAGTGAAACAAGGTGGAGTGAATCCAGGCTTTAGCCTACAGATGTATCACCTTGCTTTGAACATTAAAATGAAACTTCCAGTATTATCCCCATGGGGAAAATGTGGAAATGTGAAAAATGTGTAACTTTGGATAAAAAAATTATACATTTTTCAAGATAGCAGTACACTGTGATGCTATTCAAATTTTTACACTGGTAAGTATCTTAAAGCTCAAAAATTGTAATTTTAAGTATTGACAATACTGTTGAAGTCAGCCTGCAACCCACAAATAGTGCTTTAAAGGGTGGGAGATGGAGGCAAGGATTTCATCCTGCTTTGTAAATGCTGTGCTCAGTAGCAGGGTCTCAATCTGCTGAGAAAAGGCCAAGGCTTCTTCAAGGGACAAATAACCCTCACTGAGGGAGCTACAGTCCAAGACCATGCTAAGTTTTCTTTCCTTTCCTTTCCCCACCTCACTGAGGAATGAGACTTATCAACAAACATTCCTCTCCCCCACTCAGTATTCCCCCATGATCCAGAGATTATTTTCCTGCCTTATGATCCCTAAGCCCAGTGATTTTGTTCTGCTTAAAAAGTCTTCTGTGGAGGGTCCTTTTCTTACTTACTGCCAGCTGAACTAGAGGGCAAAGATCCACTGCCCCAGCTATTCCTCCCTTTCTGAATTAATATCCTCTGTGTTACTGATTTCTGCTGACAGAAGCAGGGCTGTAAGGAGGAAAATGTCCACAGAAGTTCAAGAGGGTCAGTAAAATAAGCGCAGGATGACAGAGAGCAGAGAACAAGACCAATACTGTATGTACTACAACAGCGTCACAGTATTAGGTCTGAAGGATTTGTGTTTTGTGTGATTTTCTGTGTATTCAGTATTGTGATAGTGCAATACCACTCCATCTAATATATGGAAAGCTAAAAAGAACTTGGAATCTGCAGGAATCGGTAAGAACTGAACTTTATAAGATCACTGTGGATCTCTGCCTTGTGAATAACTGTCTCTGCAGAGCTTTGCCAAAAGTGAACAGCAATTGCCAGTAATCTCAGTTGTGGAAAAACTGAAAGAAAGGTAGAGTTCAAAAAGTTCAGTAACTTAATTTACACATTAAAAAGTTGAACTGCACAAAAAAAATGCAGACATGCTTGATATTTGCCACGTAGGAGTAACAATTCATTCACTTTCTTCACATGGGATGGAGCTTATTAAGCTTTTAAAGCAAACATCTGAAAGCATTTAATATTTCTGAAACACCAAACTTGTACAATTCTTTAAAGGAAAAAGATATAATGATTTAAAAATATGCAACCAAGACAAGGATTTGTATCTATACAAAGCACATCTTTTGTAGCACGAAGCAGCTGCCAGGTGAAGTAGTTTGCCCTTATTCAGACTTACAATCTTGTTTCATCCCAAAGGCGATGCATCTCTGCAGCCTGCAGTACTGACAGCGATTCCGGTGGTGCTTGTTAATGACACAGTCCTTTGTTCCTCGGCAGGAATAAACTAAATTCTTCCGTATGCTCCTTTTAAAGAATCCTTTGCATCCCTCACAGGTTACTGCTCCATAATGACGCCCTAGTTACAAAATAACAGAAAACGTGACATGAATTTTACAGTGTAATATTAATTTTTTTAGACTTTACATTTATTAAAGACAAAGTATTAGGTATTTTACCCAAAAAAGGAACACCTGTTTTTTCCCCATGGGTTGCAGATCTTAAAATATATTGGGGCTATAAAACAACATAAAAAAAGCAAGTGAATCATTTTTCTAGTTCAAAGTACTTAAACAGGATTTTACAAACAGGCAAGATACTTATTACACTATTTTCTTATCTGTTGACAGCAGTGCTAGAAATGGCTAAGAAAACAGGTGAGTAAGAACACAGCAAAAAAAAAAATTAATTTATAGATTTCTCTAATAATTTTCCCTACAGACAAGCCCCGTAATTGCTCATTACAAGTTCAGCTGTTGAAATTCTATGCATTAAATCTAACAGAACCATGGAAAGTGCAAACATGGCATTTGACAGCATGGGGCAATCACTTCAAAGCTTTATTTTCACCTTTCATTTTCCTAACAGGGTAATGGTATGTCCACAGTTCTTCCAGTAAAACATCAATGAAAGAATAATCTAAAATAAGTACAACTTTTTTTTTTTTTAAGACCAGTTCTACAAGTTTTCTGTATAATATAAAAATTTATAAGATTTACTACAAAAAGTAAGTTTTAAAATTATTTTTAGAAGTAAATTATTTTGATTTTGCATGAAATATAAACATCAATAAAAAGGATTGATGAAGACATGCTTGGCAGTTACAACAATTTTAATTTATGAATCCTTGAAATACCTATGGCAAATTACAAAATAAATCACAAATATGACCTAATTTAGGAGAAAACACTTTTAGATCCTTTCCTGAAGTTTCTAGAAATTCTGAAAAGGTTTTCTAGATTGCTTTATCACAACCTTTTTACCACTACTAAAATGTGACATTTCAAAAGCATCATATATATTAAAAGAATATTGTCTGAAACATTTTAGTGGCAGCTGGATTACGAATATTCACTCTGCAAAGTACCAGGGCTGCTTCTTCACCTACTCTTTTGATGTCACTTCTTGGATTCCAGCTTGGAAATCTCTGCAAACCAGTTTACATGACAGTGCTTGTCACATGGGAGGCTCCCCAAAACCTGCAGCTGCTCAGAGGAACACCCAAAGTCATTACCACTGCCCAATATTCCAAGGCCAGCACAGGAGGAAAACCTCCTTGGATCTCCAGCCCCTCAAGGGAGACTCCAGCCCTGACTGGGGAGTCAGAGAAGTTTTAACAATCAGAACACACCAATCAGATCTTTGCCTTAAGTTTGGCAGAAATTTCTTTGAGATGGGTGAGGTGTGACAAATATTTAGAGCTCTAGCAATTATATTTTTTATGTTAAACTTTGCCAATTAAAAAAAAAAAATTAGTACATCTTACTTTCTAGCAAAAGTCTATGAGGTCTCTCTGAAGGGAGACCTCATTGGGGTCTGCAGGTTCCTCACAAGGGGAAATGGACGAGCAGGCACTGACCTACTCCCTCTGGTGCAAGGACCCAAGGGAATGGCATCAAGCTAGTCAGGGAGATTTTGGTTATATGATAGGAAAAAGGTTTTTTACCCAGAGGGTGGCTGGGCACTGGCACAGGCTCCCATGGGAAGTAGTCACAGCATCAGCCTGACAGAGCTCAAGGAGCATTCAGACAAGGCTCTCAGGCACAGGGTGTGACTCTTGGGGTGTCCTGTGCAGGGCCAAGAGTTGGACTTCAGTGATGCTTGAGGGTGCCTTCCAACTCAGGATATTCTATGATTCTATCTAAAACATCAATAAATCCTATCCATGGATACTAGAGTACCATTCAGTGAAATTCTCCACTGCATGTATAGAAATTAACACATGTATATGCATGCAAACTGTTACACAGCTTCAGAAGAATTTTAAACTGCTTTTATAAAATTGCACCACCTTAAAAAAAAGAAAGAAAAAAACCAAATACCTGATGCTTTGTCTCCACATACAACACACAGATCAAACACTTTATTTAGGCCCTGTTCATTGGGGGAGTTGTCTGTTAAAATCTGGAAAAAAAGTATGAAAGAATATAATTTTTATCTTTCTTACTATCTAGAAATAGTAAAATACATCTCATGCTTGTGGTTTTTGTCTAAGACTTGGGACTAAATCTACAAAGTATAATGTTTTCTTGATTCTTAATGGTCTTCAGAGACACAAAGCTGCTACCTGCCATGCCACTGTGCTCCCTTTCAGGAGGGAACAAGAGTTTTACTTGTAATGCTTTTGAGAAGAATTCAAGATTTCATTTCTCTAAATACTACTTTGCAAAATGGACAGGCATTTTGAAAAACTTTCAGCATCTGCATACTCTTACCTTTTGTTCAATTTTATATTTATATACTAATGGCTCATCCATAGTACAAAAGAGCCAGAAGCACCAAACAGATAGAACAAAAACAATTCCTTGTAAAGGCTACTAGATCTACACAGAGATTTATTAACTCGTTTTTTTTTTTTTGTAATACACATAAATATGAACCAAAAGAAAATGTACTCTGAACACTACCATTAACTTCCAACTGGTATATAGCTTAGCTTTCAGTAACAGTTTGACATTATTAAAGTACTCTTGTCTCATTCATTTATCTCTGGTACCTGTAAAGCTTTGTTAAGCACTCAATTTTAGAATCCCAGTACTACAGGGCAGGCACCAGAAGATTTCACTCAATCTTTGAAAACTATCCCACCACAACATAAATCAAGCACAGCAAAAACTCCATTTAAAAAGGAACACACAAATCACAAGTAACAACCAAGCATCATATTGACATAGAAAAGAAAAAAATATTCTTCTCACTAAAAAGAGACTATAGTTTAGAAGCTTGAAGAGTTTTTAACTTCTATTGTGCCTTAAAGGGAAGCCAGACTCCTCGTTCTTGCTTTGCATGTTCAGAACAGGACCTCTGATAAAAAGGGAAGTAATCAAAACAGAAAGTACCCTCTCTTCCACAGAGAAAATTTAGAAATTGTGCTTTTCAGAGCTTGGAACATAGTAGAGATGATATATGTAAGAAAGTTTAACAAGCATACTTCTTTCTAGTTAGCGTTGTTACCAATACAGTCTCTGAAATCCATCTCTTAGGTTTTCTTAAAAAAAAAACAAAACAACTTTCTAAGAAAAATAAGATGAATATGATGATGAGTTAAGAGAATATTAACCTATTGATCCTTCCAAATTTCCAGTATTAACATTATGTATTTTCAAGATATTACAGAAAATAAAAATTCTAAGTCCTTCCAGAAATTAAACCTGCTCTGAAATGGGAAGTTCCACATAAGGAAGGACTACAGAATCAGCCCAGGAGGAGATAAAAATCCTAGACTCAGAGAACTTCTTAAATGACCTTGAACATGAAGAATAAAATTGATTATTAATATGAAGAAGAGCCACTAAAGTTAAAATAGATGATGGGAGAAAGGGTCTTGCCAAATGAGTCAATGTAAGGATATGACGCAGTAACAGAGAGGTTACTGGCAGCACAAACAAATGGGCATTTCAAGTGAAGGCTACAGAAGAAGAAGAAGAAAACAGGTGAAATTGCAGACAGAAAGATCATTTGAGGGAGAAAATACACAAGATCCCAAAAGGATGCAGGTGAACAACAAATGAATGGTACTCTATATTTCATGAACTTTTAAATGGACAAAGGAATCTCTACCCATACATATCACCAGACAATAGAACAATTTAACTGGAGTGACAGAATACTCTGCTGCCTATCAAAGTGACCTATTTTGCCCAAATGATACAATCAGAACTACAGCTTTCAATTTTTTTGTACAGATTTCCTCTTTTCCTGAATTTTGCCTTTTAAACCAGTGTGGCACACTTCTCATCTCTTAAGTTGTTTTCGAAAATAATTTATATGTGGACTACTCCTATTCCACTGGTTTATATTTTTGTTTAGGCTTACATAAAATACAAAGTGTATGATAACACTAAGCGTCCTTCAGTGCCTCTCAGTAGGACTGGCTTTTGCTACTGGTCCCCTATTCACAGTAATCAAATTCTTTGGAGCAAGGACCTAGGATGTCCATTTGCAAAGAACTGTGAGTATCAAAACCAGTAGTATTATATAATACAGAGATTCTTTCAAGCTTACACAACGTGTGGGTAGTGAATCAGTGGACTGGTTCACAGAAGAGCACAAACTAAACAGTTTAAGGGTTTGCAGCTGAAAAGAGATTGCGTGAAAGAGGATTTCCTAGTGATCTATAAACCCCCACACAAATCCTTAATAGTATTTTCTAGTGCAAGAGACACCTAACCAGACACTTCTCTCAGATGGTCAAATCATTTAATGTATTCTTTGCACACCGTACAATACTATAAGATATAGCAGAGATATGAAGATAGACTAAAGCTTACATGGTCTATATAAATAACAAAAAAGGTAATTTAATTTAATAGCAGCTATCAAATATGATAACCTTACTGTAGTCTCCAAATCAGGAGGTTCCTCTGTATCATCAGCTAATGGAAGGAAAAGGATATGCTCAAAAAGATCATTATTTACTTGGCCATCTTTTAACATTTTTCCTTAAGCAGCTATTTATGGTCATAATGTTTAAGTGTTTGATACAGGACTAAATGGACTGCAGCCATCCGAATGTTGTCTGGCCTACCACTGATGTAACAGCAGCATAAATGTGTGTGGGTGAATTACATGCAGTAACTGTACTTTAGCTGGAGTGCAGTAACCTCATGCTGAAGGAGGTCACATCTCCCAACTCTTCTTGAAAGTTTTTGACATTCATCACACCCGTGCCATCCCAGCCCCGTCAGGCTGAGGATGTGGGACAGAAAGCTTGGAAGTTGGAGAGTGGCAACTAAAGAAGTGGCACATATAATGTGCATGGGAGTGAGGTGCACTGGGGACCAGTTTAGGGAGTTACAACCCTGGCTAGTTACAATATCACATTAGTAAACCCCAAGTCATTAGTGCTATTTTCTCACCCCCATGGAGTAATGTATTTCCCTACTAAACAGTCTAAGCACTGCTGTGGACTACAATTCACACAGATGAATGGCAGTTGCAACAGTGTGCAAAAAGGAAAAGGAGCAAAAGGAAATATTAAGCAAGAAGGACAATGGAAAAAAGTGAATGTTTTTCAACAATACATGAAAACAGATGAAGAGGTAATGAGCAGAAATAAAGGACTGTTGGCATGGCAGAATCTTGAAATGACAATAAAAATAACTGTATTGTTCCTTATGTCATGAGCCAACATATACATTTTAAAAGCAAGAAATTTATTACAAAAAAGGCTTTTCATAAGTTTTAAGTATCCACAATGAGTCGTAGTGCAAGGAAAATTATACTTTAAAAAAAAAAAAAACAAAAAGGAGAACCCAGACAGACTTATTTGGAAATAAAACATCTTTTCTTATCCCATTTGAATGAAAAATATGAAATAAAGTGGATTATCTACCTGGATGTGTTGTGCAGATATATCAGGGGATGCAAAAAACAGTTGGTTGACACCTGCAGCATCTGGAGTTGCTAGGATAACTTTTCCTGGAGTGGAATCTTGTCTGGCAAGGATCACCTTGCTTGGGGTAGAGCCATCATGATTTGTTAAGATGAACTGCTTGCCTGCTGAGCTCTGATCAAGTGATGTAACAATCTGAATCTTCTGGCCCGTCTGCTGATCTGTGACAATCTAATAATACATTTATCTCAAATTGTTATGGTGATTTAACTTTTTGGACCCAATCTGGGCACTTGAAGAAAATGGGATTTTGCCTTTCACATTTGAGAAGCAGGATCATCTTCCCCTCTGTCACACAAGAGCGAATTAAACTCAGGCGAAAACTTGGATTTTCACTATATTTGAAACACATTTCAATCAAAGGTGTTTGAAGTCAAAACCTGAGTTCATACCCAATTTTTACAACTGGCTCATGTTTTTACAACACTACTGAAACTCCTGACAATCCAGAACTCAAGGCATGTCTGTAGCTGAGCCCTAAGACCCATCAGGTTATAAGAAATCTTAAATCTTGAATTCACTGCTCTCTCTACATGAAGCGTTTGCAGCACCTCCAAGGTTTCGTTACTTAACAAAAAACTTCTTAAAACCACAAATGTAGATATCCAAGTGAAAAAAGTAAGCAGCAAACAGCAGAAAAAGCAATTATATTGTTACAACTGTATAGACACTTTAGACTTCATTTTGTGGGGACCTTTTTTTTACATATACATTTCTAAATAAAGTAAGTGAAACAGAATCTCCTTCCCTGCCTCTTTTTCTTTTCTTGTTTTAAGGAAAAACTGATTTTCATTTTATAATCAAGAACAGATCTACCGGGTGTTTTTTTCCATTTTATCCCTGTTTTCAAGCACAAATACATCCGAATTTTATTAAATAATCCTCTACTTTCTGCCAACTTTGTCAAAATATTATAATTCTCAGAGAAAATAATCAAGATTCTATATATATTCCATTATAAATCTCACTTTTAGGCACTGCATTTCTTCATCAAAATGTCTATATAGAAAACTGCCTGGTTTATTCTGGAGACTAAGGAGAATTATGCTACAAAGACTGTTTCATGCAAACTATTTTGAATTACAGAACAATAAAATAGCTCCTTTTAACTTGTTTTTTAAACTATAGACAAACATTTATGTTTATCTACACACCGCCAATATTCACATTACAGATATGAATTTTATTTTTATTACAGATACATTTATTTTGTTGTCTAATATCTACCATAACTAGTTCCATAGTAATTGGGGTGCCAATATTAGTTATATTTCTGAGGTGGAGAAGCACGGCACAAAGAAACTGAAGGAGGCATAATTTCACATGAATTTTTTATCAACTTTGCTATTGCACCTTCACAACAGGCTTATTACTTTCTCTGAATGCTCAATACTTGTATATAGTTTACATTTTAAAAAGATAAGCAGTGATGAGTATCCAATTTCAGCAGTTATAATGCAATATCGCCACTTCCAAATATTCAGAAATCATGAGTTGCAATACACAAAATGAATTTGTTTCCTTCAGGTGGCCTTCTGCTCTTAACATTTTAATGGATCAAATTTCAATCGTTTTCTCTCCAAAATATGATAAAAGCATATCTAAGAGAAAAGTGCAGGTAAAATGATAAAATTCTAAATGCTAAAGAACAAAAATTATCATGGGATTTAGGGTGTAGGGTGAGAAGACAATGCTAAAGCATCACAATAATTATCAACATGATAAATTTTCTGTTCACTTTTTCATATATCCACACATCTGGGACCACATATGGCTACAGATTTCTTCTTTAAATTCCTTGATGTTGGTTCTATATTCTTTAGAAGAAAAACTTCCTTGCCCTTTTTCATTTCCTTCATTCCCTAATTTCCTTTTCCTTGTTCCATTTTCCTTCATTTACAATCTTTATTTTTCCTGTGTAATTTTTGGCTATTTTCAAAGTAGCTGATATTCTATTCCCCTTCTTTCCAAAGATCTGTTTTACTGGGATTAGGAGAAATCCAATGTATATTATGCTCAACAGGTGCATAGATGCACAAAAGCCAAACAGAACACTGTGCTGTTTTTTTTGAATTTCCAGATCTGCTCTTTGAAAGACACTCTTAGCTAAAATCTGCCTCCCTGCGAAATCTTAAAAGCACAAATGTGTGTACCTCAAAAAAGGTATATACTCCATCTAGTTAGGTTTATACAAAGTATACTCAAAAATCAGCATGTCCCAAACAGTAAAGACACCAACTTGAATTACAACTGAAATTATTTTTGGGACATATAAACTAAGTTAACTTTTTTCCCACTGTGTAATTAAAAAAATATATGTACTTGTAAATAAATATGGCAGGACAGTAGGCAGAAGAATCACTGATACTTCACGCAATTCACTTCACTTTCTATGTAACAAATGGAGTCTCAATTTTCAAATGGGTTCCTGCAATTCTAGGAGGATGACCAGCTAGTTTTCACTAGATGATATAGCAAGTATAGTGCTACATTAATATCCTTACAAAGCTGTTCAACCTGCACAAGTGATTTCTGCACCTGACAAGCATTTGACAACTGACAGAGGCATAAGAGAAAGCAGTTTGAACAATTAAGCACGTTCTTGTCTGCAGCTGACCTCTTATGGCCATGCACCTACAATACCTCCACCTACATTGCAATGGGGACACTGAAAAGTGGAGCAGTTCACCATAGTACAACAACTTGCAATACCTAAATGTCAAGGTGAGTGAAAAAAATAATCAGAGGGAAAAGGAAAAACACTTATCTTCTGACCACGAATCAGTGACAACACATGGTCTTTCTTAATAATCTGAAACTCAATATTGCTAAAACAATAATATTATAAAACAGGAATATATCAATTCAGGATTGACTGCATTAAAAATACACTACCCTCATGTATTTCATTTAAGCACCCTGATGATAATGGAAGATATTATTTTCCTTTATTGCTTTTAAGCCTTTTTTGTTAACAAGTTTTGATTTCCATTTGAACATCATTTCAATAAATTAAACACCTCAGTAACTGTGTGTTCCTATTTTACAAAAAAGAAAATGTCTGAACACAATTAATACACCTGTTTATAAAAGGTACAATTTTGTGCAGAATGCCTGTTGAACAAGTGTAACATTCAACTTTTCTCCCAGAAGAAATGCTAGCATTCCCTAAGAAGAGTGACTAATGAAACATGTTTTAAAGAACCTTCTATTGAGGATTTTCTATTTCATTATTTCAGATAATTAGGTGCATTTAATAATAATAAAGGAAAAAATACTGATTGAAAATATATACTCAAAATTATGCAACGTAACATTTATGGTGGACATTTCACTGAAATACATTTATTCCTACACGCTAGGAATACGCTTTGCTCTTCACATAAATTCTCCTCTGAGCAAAGTTTTTATTACTAAGTGTGATATACTAATGATATGTTTGTAGATGTCTCCTGTAGGAAGGATGAGTGTTTTGACTGAGAGTTGCTCCACACATATCAAGAGACAACAACCAAAGTGCTTACTGTCCTTTTTGAAGACAGAACAGTGGTTAACTGAATGGCACAAATTAATTAATAAAAAGCACAGCTGTACACAAAGCGTAGAAACAGAGCAGAGGCAGCTGAAAGAATGAAGACCTACTGGTTTGGTAAGATAGATACCACAACCAGAGCACAGGTGGGGGAAAATAAATCTAAAAAAACTCCGTAATGTATGGGGGTGGTTGTAAAGAGCCTTGGAAGGTTGAAAGCTTGAACATAATGCACCAAACAGGAAAAAAACAGAGGACAATGTTTTAGAGTGAAGCTGGTAAAAGAAAAAGCAGCCAAGATTATACTAGGAGCTGGCTCACTTAAATGTGTGCTTTTGTATGAACAACATATATCTGGGAATATTTTTTACATTTATTCTGCAGTTGATATTTTTCTTGACGATGAAAATTAAAACTGATTTGCACTGACTTCTAAGGCATAAAACATAAAATTTCATTACCCAAGTCTTCCTAGTCTCCATATACACATTTCTGTGTTGATTAAAGTATCTACATTGCCAAAAACTTCACTGCCCTCCCTTCAGCTGGAGGTTTTTACTTGGCCAGGTTACGGATTATAATACCAAGACATACAACATGGGCTGGGACAACCAACAACCAGTATTCTTCTCAGACAATAAGCTTCTCTGCACTTTTTCACTACTTCAAAGATACAATGCAGTATTTCACTCCCCACTTCTGCTCCAAAATGTACAAATCCTCCAACTTAGTTGAACTACCAAATGGACAAAATATTCATCTTTCAAGGAATAGCTTCACTTGCAAAAAGTATTTTTCTGTTCAGTGATTTAGGATTTTTGTAATGTTAAAATTCTTACAAGGGGGAAAAAAAAAAGGAAAAAGAGAGGAAAGACTGGAATGATGTTTTATTCCTGTTCATACAGAAAGGGTCTCTGCCATCCTGGATTGAATATTTACAATAAAGCAAGTAACATGATGAAAACAAAAAAGAACTGCGTGTGAAAACTGGCAGAAGCAAATAGTTCATCTCTGCTTTTAAAATGCATCAGATGAAGCATACCTGTATACGCTGTGACAAAGACAGGCCCGAATCTGCAGGGACAATCTGTATTCGTTGTGGTGTCCCATCCATTAGTGTTTGTGTGCCACCCTCTTGGGAATGTGTAACCTGGAAAGAAGAAACAAATGTAATGGACTGACAATGGATATACTATTTAAATGGATCCATTACCTTAATGGATTAAACCTTAATGTTTCATCAACTTCTAATTTCTCTGAACAAAGCCATGGAAAGTCTGACACTCTTTTCTGTAAAAAATGCGAATGCTTGTCATCTAATTCAACACCTTAATTTTTTTAATTGTAAAATTCTGATTTAAACTCTCTTTGAAATACCCTCCAAAGTGAAATTTACAAACACTTTAAGTAAAGCAATTAATTGTTGTCAAGTCCATGTTTGCCAACCGAACTGAATATTTACTACTGTTGATGTTCGTGAGACATGGTATCTATAATCATAGCCGTGCTGTGTTTGTAATAAACGTACTTTAATGGCTCACTTGAAGTGACAGAAGGGTTTTCGGTATGGAAACACAGCAACTGGCAGTTTCAATTCTGTTTTTCTGTTAAACAATTCCGTAGTGGGGAACTATTAAGAAAGGTAAGGAAAACTAATAAATTGTGTAAAGTTTGTCAACGGTGCATCTTGTATTAAAATCTCCGCATGAATGCTCTCAAACACAACTCATGGAAGTGTTTTAACAATTATAAGTGTTTTAAAAATTCTTCCTGTCCTACAGCCAATGGCATATGGGGGAAGGTACTTTATTATTCATTACATTATCTGTCAATAAAAATTAAGGACAGCTGCTATTTGTAAAGGCTTGATCAGAAAGGTCAGATTTTTTTCAGTACAAAGAGAATTTGTCTTTTGAGAGTTTACAGACACATTCAAATTGAAATTTTTGTCTTAAATTCCCAAGTAACTCCAAAATATTTTTGCTATTCAAAAAGTTGCCTGCAACATGCTGCAAATCTGTATTACCAATAATTCTCAATATTTACACCATTATACACATACTCCTCTGCATCTGATTGCCCCCCTGCACCTCCCAATTAATACAGAGAATATATATGTATGTTCCAGTAAAGGTACTGGAACATAACAGTTTGTGAGGGCTTTTTGTTCCTCCTGGATCAGCTTCCTGATTTTGCAACCATACCATCATCTAAATGCTAGTCCCAGCAGACAAAAGCAGGCCAGAACATACAGCTCAAGGTCAGTAGGAGACGGGAACAGCGTGGAGGGTAAGACTTCCCCTTATAGCTGAAATACAAGCTCCTATCAGCCTATGTTGATTTTGACATTTTGCCCAAAAAGTGCTACTTTTGGTAGCAGTCTCATCATCTACTTCCTCCTCTCCCCTCAGCGTGGTAGGTAAAACTGGCTGGTCAGTCATTCCGTGATCTGGAACAGGACGTGGATGCAGGCTGAAAAGCAGCCCAGCCAACAAAGGCTATTCTTAGCACAGATCAAACCTTCAATCCAGTCTCCACAATGCTCAGAAGCAGATGCATCAGAGCAAATGAGTGAGGCTAAGCTGCTGGGGAGATTGCTTAAGCTGCCATCACCACCAAAAGAAATGCTTGTCAAACTACTGCCCAAGCCATTCCTGGACACTGCTTTCTAAAAATACCTGGTTTTTCCAAGTACAATTACTTTTAAACAAGTCAGACACTTCTTTGCTTAAGTAAGGGACAAAAAACTGTTCATTAACCAGCAGCACTTTCAGTTCAAGAGAGGTACTTTCAAGCACTGAAGTTCTGCATCAGCCACTCAAATTGACAGGTACATGTGGTGATTCAGAAGTGATTAAAGTTTTATGTCCATTTACCTTTGCTTTACAAAACAAGCTACATATTATAGAACTGCTTCACATTTGCTCCCTTAAAATGTCATGATCCACGCGTTGTGTAAAGTAAAACTGCTTTTTAATCCCACAAAATGTCAGTTTGACAGTTTTACTTCTACGCAGAATACAGTTTTTTTTATTGCAGTTAATATCGATATGAGTAACTGCAAAATTTGTTAAAAATTGTACTTTTTATGTGTGTGACAGACTGTTTCAACACCTATGTAGCTTTCCTCTGCTACAGTAAACTGGCAAGACTGTGGAAATGAACCACCATATACTCAGTGTACCCAGCCACAGATTAAAGAAAGAAGGCTGCAGGCTCTTGGCAGGTAAATAGCTTCCCTACATGAATCAAGAAATGTGGTCTTGATATAGAAATAGGAATTATCTTGCACTAAGCAAAAGATGACTAGCAGATGGCAGAATCTGAGCAACGACAATCACTGCACAATGCCCCATATAGACACGGTTATATTTTGCATCAATGTTTTGCTTTCATACAAAAAGCTCTAAATTAACAAAAGCATGTTTATGAACATCATTATAAAATTGTTGTGGTAATTTTGTGATTTAAAATGCTTCATGAACAACAATTAATATTATAAAACAATCTAAATCTATATACAAAACACTTCTGACCATTATTTCAATGAGACACAGAAGCATTTCCATTCTTTTCAATATTGGAACACTTTTCATTTCAGGTCTTCTTCCTTTCAGGTTCTACTCATGTAAATTTTTCTTGTAAATTCAATTAAAACTACTTCAACATTCAAGAGTATTATAAATGCTAGCAAAAATACTGCTGAAGCTCTCTAGGTCTTAAACTATGATTTTTCAGTGCTTTCAGTGATTAGGAGTGCCACCAAGCAATTATGGCCTGCAGGTCAGGAATGTAAGTTATTGCATGGAGGCCCCTATGAGACTGCTTTCCTTGCTGATTCCACCTTTCAGGCGGCACATTCGTGCATGGCATGCACCTTTGATAATAATTTTTGCTTAAGGAGTCCCAGCTTGCACTGCCCTCAGGGATGCTTTTCAGTCCTTCCAATCATGTGCCTGGTTGGGCTGCACCTTGTACAAAATAAGGACACTGATCACAACCCACAGGGAGATGACCTTCCTGCCCTATGCTGTAATTAATTTTGTCCACCGGCTGATGACACACACAGCTTACATGAGCAAGACTAGCATAGCGTGAGAATAAGTGGCTAAGTGAGGACTGGGGAGTGGTTAAGCTGCTCTGCTGCCAAATACAGTGTGACCCTCTCAGACACAGTAAGTCCTTGCTAAAGGACAAATCCTAATCTACACTGCTGACAAAACAGCCATGAAAACTGTAGAGCTGTGACTTCACCAGGAACAGCTACAGCTCTTTACAGCACTGCACCTTCACTCTCTCTGTTTTCTCCCCTGCCTTCCTTCGGCTACCAGCCATCTTCTTTGTGCTGGCTCTGGTAGTCATTGGAGCCTTCTCAGACCCTACTCTATGCTAATCCAGCAGAAAACCTTCCACATGTTTTGGCTGGGTTATTAGTTTGCTGTTGGTGAGGAAACTAATAAGGAAAGAAACAGAAAAATGACCCTCTCTCTTCCATGGTACTGAAATACTAAGTCAGCTCAGTGTTTCCTGGAATCACATTATGAAATTGAGAAACAACTCCCACAGAGGCTAAATACTAAATACCATCATCACACTATCCTCTGAGTGGAATGTACACTTCAGCTAGCTTTGACTAGCCTTGTACTGTCAAAAAGAAACAAATTTAAACAGGAAATAGAGCCCTAACTAAACCTCAACAAAGAATTATAGTCCCAAAACAAAACTGCATTAAACACACATTCTCGTGTAATGAAGAGGACAACTAATAAAAAGCAAACATCGTACATCCCATAAACCACTTATCTCCTTTTGAGATAGCCTTAGCAACACTCAGATGCTACAAAAATAAAAGCTGTGAGAATCTGTTCAGAGTAGAATCAACCATCCCATCCCCTACTCTAACTTTTCCATCTGAAATCAATGCTGAGAGGAAATAAAATTACTCGAGAAGTCTATGTCTAGACAAGAATCCAAGAGTGCCTATTTCAAGCTAAGAAGTAACATTTATTTAAGATAAATAAATTACTGCCTCTATCTAATTTAAAGTGGTGCTAATTTTAAATAGTCTATGCTACGCTGAAACTTTCTAGATAACTATGTATACTCATACCCACACTCTCAAACTATCTGCGCATCTCTGGCAATTCTCTGGCTGCAGTACACAGATTCTGCACACAGGTCACAGAGAATCAAAACAAGAAATCTGTAGAAACAGGAGCTCAATCTTTCCTTTGACACATAGCAAGCACATATATCTGAAAGTGAAGAACATGGCAAAACTTTACTGGTGAAAACAGAAATGCCAAATGAAGTAACTGCGTAGTTGTAAAGTAAAAGCTGTGTCCTGACTTTTTTAACTAAAAATTAATAACGCAATTACACAACCAGATGGCTCTCTGAAAACCACTACAGGCTCAGACAGCAAGCTGCAAAGCTAGTGACTTACTGGAAACACTGCTAGATTGTTCTTAATTTCTGTGGGGTGAACTTTGGCAAAAAGGGCTTTGCAACGTAATTTTAAAATGGACATAGTAGGTTCTTCTGCTTTTTGAGGGAAGTGTCCAGAAGCCTTGTCTGTACCAAAAATTTTCTTTTGTGATTTGGGTTTTTACATATCAGTCTGTGCATTTTGTTACTCAACTTCTCTTAAATAGGACTCAAAATTTATGTACCTCTCCCATTTGCTGCTCAAAAATTTGATGGGCCAGTTCCTCTATGGTTGCCATGATCTTTAATCACCAGAATTTCCTGTCAAAGAAAGGAAAGAAGATGCTTAACATCTGTAGTTTCAAAAGTAAAAATATTCTGGGAAAAATATAGTTCGCATAAGTGTGTTCACAGTTTTATGAAGATGACATCCCTACAGAATTTAAAGTTTGATTATACAATAAAAATAAATAATTTGCTATTTGAAAACTTCGTATTGTTTTATTTAAATAACTCACACAGAGACTTCCTATTTTTCCTCTCCTGCTTTTCCAACAAGCAGCAATATAGCAAAATCACTGTGAGAACAGAAGTCTACTACTGACCATGTACACATTTATTAATTTTTAATTATTTAAAAAAATTATTTAATTTTAATAATTTTTATTTCTATATTTATTTTATAGTTATATTATTTATAATTATTTATTAATATATTACATAAATATTTTTATATTTATTTTAATATTTTATTAATTAATTGTTAATGCACGTACACATTTAACATCTTAAAAAAGTGAAACACAGACAGTTTTTGTTAATGCAAATCAAGAGGGCAATGTTGGAGTTCTGGATGCTGAGAATTTTAGACTTTCTGTACAGACAGACTCTGACTCTGAAGAGAGCACTGCATTTGACCTGAGGC
>VWZV01015926.1:217138-306936 GCA_013397155.1 Irena cyanogastra | reverse complement strand
TTATGAGTGTGTAGTTGGTTAGAAGTGTGTAATATCACAGGGTGAAAAACTTGGAGTTTGGGGTTTTAGAATATAGTAATAAATATGAAGCAAGATGGAGGGTTTAGGGTGGAGGCAGGTTGTTTTTCTTTACCTTCTTCTTCATAGGTTTGAGTGGCATTTTGTAATTAGACAGAAAAGTCTGCACTGCGGACTTCTAGTGATTAGTTATTGGGTTAAAAGTGAAAATAATTTAGGTGCCATTTCTTAATTGGATAGTTTAGCCTTAAAGGACCTTGTAACAAGAGATAGTTGGCCATTTTGTGCCTTGTTAATGAAGGACTGTAGAACTCACTGCTGTGAGACTGTAACATTGATAAGAAATAATAAACACCTTGCCAGAACACAAGCTATTGTCTCAAGTACCTTCAATCCCTCAACAGGGGTAGGAAAAAGAAGCTGAAAACCAGCAGGGCAAATCTAACTTCTGAACTCATACAGCTTTCTCAGTATTAACAGGAGTGCTTGAAGGTCAATTTTGTAACTAACAGGAGGCAGTACTTGGGACACAGAAGATAAGTGTTTAAATAAAAAGATGCTGTTTCATTATCAATACTGTAGCTACAGCACGAGCCCGAATCTTCATAAGAAGAATTCTGTGGGGTTTAACAGACACTGCTACACTGATGCAGTAGAAAGGATTCAGATGCATGCCTTGTTTATTTGGCAAGGCATATATTATGTATTATATTATTGACATACAAATATTCACTTGGCAGTACTGAAAAGGAACATTCACAAATTATAAAGCACCTTATAAACAATTTTACTGACAAAAGCGAATTAAAACACTGCAATACCTACCTCTTGTATGAACAAAGACAGTACTCTTACACTAATACTGGTTTTCATTCTTTAACTTTTCTGGAACTCCTAGGAATTACCTCCTCCTCAATGAAACTCGAAACCTGCCCAATGAGCCATGCAAAAAAAAAAAATTTAACTCACTTTTAACTCAAATTTAACTCAAGCTAATGCTGCTCTTAAAATTGGAAAGAGAAATCTTTTTCGACTGGAAAAGAACTCAAGGCCTTGCAAGTGTGCCAAATGGTACACTACAGCCTAAATAATGTGTGAAAGGGGAAATACAGAAATATTTGTGCACTGTAGACCATTCTTAATCATTCAATAGCATGCTGCATTATTAGTTAAATTAGGACAAAAGATAACAAGCATGCATATAGAGATACGATACTGAAGCTTAGCCTGAAAAGCATTATCTCCTCAGAAGATCTAGGTGTCAGCATCCTTGCAGGAGCACTATTAGCCCACTTCTGCATCCAGTGAGCTGCAGCACAATCACTATTCAAAGACCACTGGGCATTTTCAAGGCAGGCGTGTCTTATCAATGTTTTCTTCTTTTAAATAAAATACTAGCAACAAAATATTGTACTGTTTACATATAGAGTGCCAGAAATGAGTGCTACTTCATTCCAAAATAACAAAGAAATCACTCTGAGGTATTAATTTGCACCAGCTAGTTAGTTCTCCTAAATCAGATATGACTGCCCTCACAGTCAAGATGTGAGCTAAGTAAAACAACTTAGCTTGAAAACTGAAAGTGATTTAAACTGATGTGTTTCACCTTGGAGTAAAGCAGTAGAGGAATACATATGTATTCAACTATGATGCACCAGTTGTAGGGAAAATGGCTCTCACAGAGGCATAAACCTAGCAGTGAATTTTCGAAACTTATCTGAAAGAGACTCATTTGAACTACACTTGCACGAACATAGGACATCAAGTACACAAACAAGACTGAACTCTTATGATGAAGAAGAACCTGGAGAAAAGGTTGAACCTTCCTACCTCTTCATGCTGTCTGGAACAAGCACAAGGTCATTCAACTTATGGATGCAGAACCATCTGTCAGAGCTACACATATCATCTGAGGCATGCACACAATAGAAAAGGAATGTACTCACTATTATCAACAAGAACTTACATATTACTCACACAGTGTTTTATATTTTGACACTTGCATTTTCAATTTGCATAAACATTCAGAAGTAGGTTCTTTTATATGTTGTTGCTTTATTTAACTCAGCAATCCCTAAACCGAAGAGCACTGACAAAACCAGTATTTGTAACATCAGTACTCTGTACTAAAATATCGTTATTGAAATCGCCTCCAATAAACCATGCAACTTTGCTCTGAAGAGCATGCATAACAGTGAAAAAGTCACCTTCAATATTTCAAGTATAAACTTTTAGACAGCCTTTCATGTTGCAGATCAACTACAGATAGGGAGAACTGAAATAGGCGTTCCTATCCCATTTTCCATTTTTTTTAAATTTTATCTCTTCATGTGCTGGCATGCACATAATGCCTGAGAAATCAGTTCAAGCAACTGAACTGGCAGAAACTTCTTTCTTACTTGCAGAGTCAAGGAGTAATTTCAAAAGCAGTTTGAACAGAATTTACAGCTCACCCTCAGGAAGGAGGTCCTGCTTGCCCTGACCAAGCTGCAGTAGTTTTGACTCCACAGTAAGAAAATTCAACTCACTAAAAGGAAAGAAAACTCAGCTGGCGGGAACACACCAAACATCATCTAGGTAAGCACAATGAACAGATTTCTTTTGCAGTCAGATTCATTCTATCGCAGACAAAAGGGAGAACATGTTGTTATAAGTCAAGGGAGGGGGGGAAAGGAAGAAGGAAGATTTAAGGAAGAGGCAAACCTCCATTCCATTGTTATTGGTGAGAAGCTGATAATTCAGTTGAACTGCACCATGAAACTGTACCCACTGCTTTTGGCCCAGCCAGCTGGCTGATGCAGGTCTCACTCACTCTGGAGTGAGACAAGCCCACAGCCACTTGAGCAAAGAAGCAAGGTCACCTCTCTGTGGAGAAGCTACTGTGTTAAGCTGTTCATCCTGCTCTGGGGGCAGGGGAGCAGGAGAGGTCAAAGAGAACTATTTACAAATTCTCACCTAACTTTGGGACAGCTGTAAAAGGCTTTGTAGTTCATATTTTGCTTACCTAGGGTATCTGTGTTAGACTTCACATCAGGTATGCTAAATCACTCTTTAGACATCCCTGCAAGGAATTAAGCCAAAAAAAAACCACTTCAGCTGTTTTTCTTTTATTATGTAAATTTTAAAATTCAGGACATTTTCCATGTTTTTAAAAGCTTATTTTCCTGAGTTACTCCAGCCAACATTCTCAGTGGCTGAATTGTTTCACATGAAATGATAAATATATTCTAAATTCAAAGCTACCTGAAATTGAGAAATGTTCCCTAAACACCTTATAACCTTCATTTCCCAGCAAATAAAATTACTTGGAGGATGAAAGAAAGGCCATATATGTTGTCTACCCAAAGTTTAGCAAAGCCTCTGACACTATCTCTCCCAGCATTCTCCTGGACAAACTGGCAGCTCATGGCTTGAAGAGGGGTGCTGCTCCCTGGGTAGAAAACTGGCTGCCTGGCTGGGCCCAGAGTGGTGGTAAATGGAGCTACATCCAGCTGGTGGTCAATGAGCAGTGGTGCTCCCCAGGGCTCAGTACTGGGATCAGCTCAGTCTAATATCTTTACCAATGGTCTGGATGAGGGGACCAAGGGCACCGTCGCTAAGTTCACAGATGACACTAAGCTGGCCTGCTGGAAGGTAAGAAGGCTCTGCAGAAGGATATGAACAGGCTGGATCAATGAGCTGAAGCCTGGAGTGCTGGTCAACAGCAGCTGAACACAAGTCAGCATGTGCCCCGGTGGCCAAGAAGGCCAATGGCATCCTGGCCTGGATCAGCAACAGTGTGGCCAGCAGGACCAGGGCAGTGACCATACTGTACTCAGCACTAGTGTGGCCACACCATGGCCATCCAGTTCAAATGCCATGTTCAGTTCTGGGCCCCTCACTGCAGGAAAGACTCTGAGGTGCTGGAGGCAGTCCAGAGAAAGGCAACAGAGCTGGTGAAAGGTCTGGAGCACAAGTCTGATGAGGAGTGGCTGAGGGAGCTGGGGTTGTTTAGTCTGGAGAAAAGGAGGCACAGCAGAAACTTACTGCTCTCTACAAGCACCTGAAAGGAGTAAAGTTGTACCAGGGGAGGTTTAGATTAGATACTAGGAAAAACTTCTTCACTGAAAGAGTAGTCAGGCATTGGCACAGACTGCCCAGGGAAGTGGTGGAATTGCCATCCCTGGAAGTGTACACCACCAGGCTTAGTGGCAACCACAGGGGTGCTGGGTTAACAGCTGGATTCAACCTTTTTTCAACCTTAATGATTCTAAATATCATCAGTCTGAGTTTTGATCTTCAATAACCAGAAGAGATCTTCAAAGTGTTCTCATCTAATGTGAATCTTCTTGCTTGCAGAAATGCTCTTTTCCATGCTTGTCAAAACCATCCCACACACATTCAAAGGACATACCAGCCCATATCTGAGAAATGTTTATTGGTGGTATAGGAAAGAAGTAGATTGAGCCAATTAATTGACAGGTTTTTCCACAGAATACTCTCTTCTCCTTTCACAATGAATGAGGCAAATCACAATAAACCACATTTTATTCAGACGTTTAAGACTACTAATCACATTTTTATTTCCTATCTAAAGTTACCTAAAACACGGAAAGGAGGAAACCTGGAATTCTACAAGACCAGAGACCACAACATAAAAAAGCTGCACATACTTTTAGGATCTGCATTATGATGTCCCACAGTTAAAAGAACTGCGATAATATTAGTTATATTATGATTACAAGAGAGAAAGGAGAGCCAAGGCTCCTGCCAACACACAAGCATGATGTTGTTTACAAACATTGCCCAAACAGTTTTTACCTCATTTATATCTCATTTTGAATACTCATGCAAAAATTATTTTCAACTGCTGGTTTCAACCAGCAAGCCTATAGCCACTTATAACAAGTAGTGCTCAACTGCTCTACTGGTTTCCCTTTTTCATATCACACTAAGATCCTTGCCTTTACTTTTACCACAAAATTTCTGAAAAATGAAGTGGTAAGAAGTGCTCTGTCCCATGGCCATTTAGCCACTGACACTGTCACAGCTTAAGCTCTTACTTCCTTCTACAATTTTCTGCAGATCTACCATTATAATCTGACACACTGTAAAACTACAGAACACACATAACCTTTCTAAAATTTTCCTTTAAAAAGATGTGTTGCTGACAACTATGTCAAATTAACAACATTAAGACCGTCAATATGATTAGACCGCTGCCTCTGCAAATGTAAAATACGTTCTAGTTTGGCAACCTTGTATTCCCCTAGTCTGTGATGACGACTTTGTGTATTTTCTTATTTCTGGGAACACAGAAAAATCCCCTTCTCAGAAGATACACACCACAGAAATGTTCTGCTTCTGCTGCTTTAGGTACAGCGTAACACAAATATCAGCATCTGTACTTACACTGATTAAACCTGTTCTACAAGAATGATCACTGCACTTGTTCTCAAATTTATTCCTTGAGTGTTTGACAGCATTACTTGCCACGTAATTAAATAAAAAATGAAGCTATTTCAAAAACATTTGAAAAAATAATAAACAGAATTATACATTAGTCTCTTTTCCTTAGAAAAGCTCAATCATCCCATCCACTAGAAGCAGCATCTAAAAGCAGGCATTTTGGCAGAAGGCACACATTAGACTTCCTCTTAAATGCATTAAAATGCATTTATTGCTTTCCTGTTCAATCTTCAGACTCAAAACGCTACCAAAATCTTTTTGTCTGTAAGTTATATATTGTTAGTTTATGTCCCTAGCAAATGAGTCAGTGAGCCTTCTTGACAAGACTCAGAATTATTTTTAATAATGCATCACTATCATCAGTTAGTACAAACTGGGTGGTGGTGAATCTGGCATCATTAGGTCCAATGGTGTTCCATTGCTACTTAAGCACTCTGCAGGCCACCACAGTAGTGGAAAACTTTAGCTTGCACCAATTAAATCCCTCCTCTCTACTTCTTTTCTACTACTCAGCTTTTATGTGCCAGAGAGTTTTCTCAACGTTTTAGTCAAAATGACTTATGAAAAACTTAAAGTATTTCAGGCTTACTTCAATTGAAATGGGTCAGGAAACATTCCCATGAGAGCAGACAGCAATTTTGAGGGTTGGGAAGCCAGAAGCACTAACCTCTCCACTAGTACAGTTAAATTATATCCAGAAGACATCTCCATTTAACTTACCCTTCTCCAGGGACAGAAGTTATACAACTTTAATTGTCCTAGTAGGAAGTTCCTATTAATAGTATTTTTAAATATTGTAACAGTGTAGACTAAGGACTTTAAAAGTAGTACCAGAAAGTATATTTCTTTATGTTTTGATGCTCAATTTGATATAAAAGACAGTATCTCTCATTTCATTATATTACACTGTTGGCCCACTATCAAGTGCCTTGATTCTGATGTAATATCCTTTAAATGAGTATGAACAAGCCACACCAGCATGAAGACACAACACGAGAAAATTCTGTCCATTGCAAAGATCTTCAGTTTACTTTGGAAAAAAGTACCACATATCCCTGACCAGTTTTACTGGTACAAAAACAATGTTTGTAGAATTTTAGCAGTTTAATTTATCCTGCTGGCACTGTTAAACCAGTTTGACTCTGTATGTATGGAATGAATAATGATTCTTGTAATTACTATGTATGGAGTGTGTCTTAATACAGGGGTCCTTCCTACATGAAATCAACCTGTTAAACTAATGAAGTTACACAAGTATGTTCTAGATACTTTAGAGATACAGGTACATTAACTAGTTATGACTGCAGAAGTTACTGTGAACTTTCCTTTCTGTTCTTTTATCAGTGTGTTCGTTTCAGCTGGGGGAAAAGTTAATTTTCTTCACAGTAGCTGGTATGGGGCTGTGTTTTGGATTTGTCATGAACACAGGGCTGATAATAGAGATGTTTTTGTTATTACTGAGCAGTGCTTACATACAGCCAAGACCTTTTCTGCTTTTTGTGCTGCCACACTGGTGAGGAAGTTGGAGGTACATGGGAGATGGGTGGCAGATAGAGCCAGGACAGGTGACCAAAGGTATACGACATCATGCTTAGTATATAAAAATAGAAAGAGGAAGAAGGAGACTGAGAGATGGCATTTGTCTTTCCAAGCAGCCATTACGCATGATAGGGCCCTGCCATCACATCAGATATTCAGCCAGTAACCTGCCCTGGAGATGGCTAAACACCCACCTGTCAACTGGAGACAGTGAATCACTCCTTGTTTCGCTGTGCTGGTCTGTGTGGCTTCTCTTTTCCCTATTGAACTGCCCTTATCTCAACCCATGAGTTTTCCGGCTTTTACTCTTCCAATTCTCTCCCCAGTCCCACTGGTGGTGCAACAAGCAAGTGGCTGCTTGGGGTTAAACCATGACACACAGTAAAGACAATTACAGGAAGGTCAACTTTTTAGGAAAGCTCAAGAAGTTAATGTAACAGAAAACTACTGCAAAACAAGAGGAAACAATCTCTTTCTGTAGTCATACTGCTTCAGTACTGAGTGATTTCAATAAACCTCAAAGTCAACCAAGGATTTTACTCAGGTCATGACACTGGGCTTACAGGTACTCTGTACCTTAAAATGGAAACTAGTCCTCACTTCCATTATCAAACTAATCATATACTAATTATGAATTCAGCATAGCCTGTACCAAAGTTGTTGAATAAACTCCTACACATAAAACAGAATGCACTTAACCATCCCTCTATGATTAAAAGTGCCTGAATTAGTGCTTAAATAAGTTAAAGAACCTCCCAAGATTTCGCTACACGTTAGAGCAGTTTTCTGCAACGCTTTATAGATAATAAATTAAGCCAAGGAATTCAAACACATTTGTGAAACAAATGACGCTACTGTGCTCAGTGCTTCATACAGGAAAAGCTCAATGAACATGGCAAGCTAAATGAGCTATTCTTGGATTATTGTTCTATAAACCACACTGTTCAAGAGGGTAGAACAGTCGACAGATTTAAAGGAGTAAGATTCTCTTTATTAATGAACTGAGGAATATTTATAAGACCCTTGACACCCACAGATACTGTTTTCTAAATTCACATGAGATCAAGATTTAGACAGTGCATATATAAGGGATAAGTAACAACAAAAAACTGAAGCAGCTGGACCTGCAGGCAAACAAGGGAAAACGAGATGCTTGCAAAAGCATAAGGGAGTAATTAAAATGCACAGAGCAATACACAAAGAGATGCATTTGTAGGCATGCCTGTGCAATTAATTTAAAATCGGTGCTCTCACTACCTTTTCTTGTAAGCAAGTGCTACAGTGAGAGGAAACATGAGAAAACAGAATCACTAGGATAAATTTTCAAGTGACTAACAAATACTTTTTACAGTTTGGGCCACCAAAGGGATATTCCCACTTTTAGGCCTTGGCTTCTGCTTCTTTTATCATGGTATCTCTAGAACCTGCCCCACCAGCGACAGGTGAGCTGACTTAGCTCACCAGTCCCACAACCAACTGGGAAAAGGAGGAGGAAAGGCAAGGGCTGTCTGCAAGTGGAGTCTACTCACAGGAGCACTGGCTACAGGCCAGAGCTAGGTGAGGAGACAGCCACTTAATCAGGTCAACCTGCTCTGTGTACTGTCAGCCATAGCCTGCATCTCTGCCTGAAGCCTGCAAAAGGAAAAAATGAGGAAAAAAACCCCAAACCGATTTCCTGCACCAGAGCTGAAGCTGCACCATGAACCAGGAAGCTCATCTGACTGAAGACTTCCCCATTCCATGGATTAGATTCAGCCAGGTCCATTCCAGCTGGCACAGAAAGATCACCGTAACACAGCACAGCAAGGGCAAACCCTTCTCTCCAAACATTTGGAGGCAGTATATTTTCTATGGTACAGTATTACAGTATTTCATGAGAGGTAGCCCCACTGCTGGCTTTGTTCCATTCTGCATTTGCCTTCATGGTTGTATAGCTGTAAACTCATCTTCTGACTTTATTCAGCCTGCACCTAACAATTGTTACACACAACACAGGAAAAGCAAGTAGAAGCAGAATCAAGACCACTTCTTTTTGGAAAAACGCCCACAATGCTACACCAGCTTATCTCTAATGCCAAATTGCCCATTCAGGTGTTATGCAAGATGACCATTTGGAGTATTCACTGAACTACAGCCACAGATGAGGTAGCTGATACACAAAGACACTACAGAAATCAGCAAACCTCTTCAACAATACTAATATGACAACCCTTACAAACTTGCACATCTGCATATCCATGGAAGCTTCCTTCAGATTAAAAGGAAAAACAAAACAAAAAACCCAAACAAAGAAGCAAAACCCTCATAACAACAAACTGAGTTTCTCACCCATCCTTCTAGTAAATCACTGTTGATATTGTCGCATGTGAAATGTTCTGGGGGATGAACTGATCAAGAGCAGCCCTGCCAAGTACTTGAGGGTTCTCCGGGATGAGAGGCTGAACACAGCAATGTGGACTGGCAGCCCAGAAAACCAAACATGTCCTGGGGCTGCATCCAAAAACACGTGGCCAGCAAGTTGTGGGAGGGGATTCTGCACCTGTGAGACAACACCTGCAGGGCTGCATCAGCTCTGGGGTCCCAGCACAGGAAGGACATGGAGCTGTTGGAGAGAGTCCAGAGGAGGCCACCAAGATGATGACAGGGATGGTACACCACTTCTATGAGGAAAGGCTGAGAGAATTGGAATTGTTCAGCTTGGAAAAGAGAAGGCTTAGGGTGACCCAAATGCAGCCTTCCAGTAGCTGAAGAGAGCCTACAAAAAAGATGGAGGGGGACTATTTACAAGGGTATGTAGTGACAGGACAAGGGGGAATGGCTTTAAACTGAAAGAGAGCGGGTTTAGATTATATATTAAGAAATTCTTTACTGTGAGGGTGGTGAGGCCCTAGAACAAGTGGTCCAGAGAAGCTGTGAATGCCCTATCTCTGGAAACATTCAGGGCGAGCTTATGGGGCTCTGAGCAAGCTAATGTCTCTACATGACATCCCTGTCCACGGCAGGGCAGTTGGAACTAGATGATCTTTATGTTCCCTTCCAACCCAAGTAATTTTGTGATTCCCTGTTTTTTCCTTTGTTATCAACTACACAGGATTACATTTTGTTAAGAGGGTGTGGGTGTGTGTTTGTGAATTTTTTTTTGTTGGGTTTGGGATTTTTTCAGTTCCTATAAACATGTGAAAAGCACTCTGAAAAAAATCTTCATATTAAGTCCAATTAAGAATCATGTTGACACATTGTCTTGCTAAGACTTCAAAGGAAACACATTACCACACTAAATGGGGTAGTTCTCACACCACAAAGTTACTGCTAAATTATAAACAGCAACCTCAACTTACTTGGAATGAAACAACCGTTTATGAGAGCTAATATGACAATAGCAGAGGGTTTGGCTTTAGTTTTTTGATGGTTTATATTTTTCAAGTTTCCACTTGAACTTCCAACAAAGGCATTCAAATACTGAGCTTAGTCCAGCCTGGCTTACTACCAAGTTGAACAAAAGTAATTTAAGTTAAACAAATGTAAACAACCTTTTAAAGAAGCCCTGGCAAAGTCAACAAAATTAATCTAAATATTGATACAGAAAGGCAGTTCTCAGATGATGATTTTCAGGAAGGAACCTATTTCCTTATAAAATCTGCAGCACTACATCATCAGATACACAGGACCCAGACAGCACAAGCCATCCTCCAGTCTCAGAGAACTGGAATCTTAAAAGAGTTTGGTTTTACAAAAAATAAATCCTTTGCTGATTTAAAATTTTGGCAAGTAATGCAGTGATCTCTGGAATTAAAAGCTGATGACTGAAGGGTAAAACTATGGACAGGTCTGCATATACAAGAGTAAGAATTTAACTAACTGCACCTTCATAGTTTTATCCATAAAATTCTACTGATATAATTCTGTTTTGCAGCAGGTTGCTTTATCCCAGTAATGTATAGCCACAAGTTTAAAGTGCTAAAAGCAGCTTGAAACATCACGGAGGAAAAAAAAAATCCACAAAACAAACAAACAAAAAACAAACAAAAACAACACAACAAAAAACTTTGTCAGAAAGTAACCCACATACAGGTTAGTTTCCCCTGACGGTCACTGCTGGTTGCACACTGCAGCCTGCATGTGACAAAAAGCAGAGACCTGTGCCAGCCATGGCCAGAGGGGTAACCCTCCCCAGCTGTTTTCTGCTTCCTCACAGAGGATGTTAAACCCACCACAAGCCTGAGGGCTCCCTGATCTCCATCAGCCAAAATAACTCAGGTTAGCACAGGTTACTATCAAAAGTGCTTAAGCCAGGATGGCTGCTGAAGCAGGACACACACACACCCACACACCCTGTACCAGCTGCAGCACTTGCCAGCTGAGAGCCACACTTCATCCACCAGCAGAACAAACAGGGACAAGTTAAATGTGACACCACTCTAGTCCTTACATACAGTTAAACTCCTTATTTAAGCAAGAGGTACTGGGTTTTTTTCAGGTTTTTTTGACCCAAAGATTAGACACAAATTATTTTCTTTAGGGAGACTGCTTTCTTTCACAAGCTCCAGGGAAACTCCAGCAAATTCACTGGCTGCACAAACTTTAATTACATAATATAATAAGCACACAATATAATTAAAGCAACAATTGAGTATAAGCATAGGGAACAAACTAATCATACTATTGTAAATATGAAATTTCACATTATGGATGAAAATCAGTTTTTACTGGACTACCACATTAGCTATAAGCATTTTGTAGATGTATTTCATAGGTGAGCTATGTAACTGCATGCTACAATATCAGTGGGGTTTTGTTTGGTTTTGGCTCCTTGCACACCTGTCTGCTACCCCGACCTATAATAACAATACAATCATGAAATTATTAATGCTGAAACTTCTGGAGGTCATCTGGTTTAACCCCTTTTCCCCCAAAACAATGTCAGCTTCAGAGTTACACATGTTGCTTAGGGTTTCTCTTCACAGGCTAAGAACCTTAAACTGAAAAATTAAGGCAGACTTTAAAAAAGCACCAAAAACATGAAAACCTCAAACAAAAAAAACCTCCCTATCCCACAGTCTAGCCTGTGATACAACTATTCTTAAAGATATCAGAATTCACATGAAACTTGTTCCCTTCAAGAGTACCTTTCACAGAAACCAGAAAATACAACCAGTAAGAAAACCAAAAATATTAGGAAGAATTGAGGAGAAAAGTTAAAGCAACTTAATTTATCTATTGTGAGCTTCTTTCTGTAATAAGCATCTTGATCTGTTGTTGCAGAATGCAGCTGACTTAGCAAGTGGTGTCCAAGCATTCAGAGCAGTGCACAGGAAGCACAGACGCAGCTGAGGACCGCGCACCCCTCCGAGTGACCTCGGTTACTTTCCTTGTATTATCACACACGTGCACACATGCAGCTGACCACCATCACACGAAAATACTTAGTCCTGTGATAAGAGAGGTTCAGCAATACCTCTGGAGAAAGAGCTACAGAGAGAAGCAGGCAAACATTTTGAAAGACCTTAAGACTTCACTCTAACACGTGCCCCTGAGTAAAGCTGAACAGCGAGGAGTAAGCCACGGCCTAAATGCTCTGCTGGACATCTCACGTCACAGCTGCCAACCATGGAATAAAAGGGGTGGAGAACACATTAATGGAATTATTTTCAGAAAAATAACTTACAGAAAAAGACATATAAAACTAGAAAGAGTCACCGGATGAACACTGTCTGAACCGGCACAGAAATTGTGATGTTTTCCCATTGCTCAGATACTTCTATTTCTACTTATATAATGCTGATTCCAAACCCAGGAAGCTGTCCTATAGAAGAGCACTTGAATTTTTTCCCATGTTATCTTTCCATGACAAGTGTGGATGCAGCTCTTCCTGCTACACCACTTTCCCAAGTCCATTCTGCTGACATTAGCAGCTTCAAATCAGAGATTTCACATAAGAATGAATGCCTAACTTGGTTTTTCAAGAATCACGTCCACACACTGGCCTTTCAGTAAAACCAGTATCACGACCTTTTTTCCCTCTTCTGTTGTGTAAGTTCACTTGCACAACACATGGCATCTCCTCTATTCCCTCCACAACCTGCAAATGTAAGCGCATCCTGGGGAATGTGGCCGTGCTTTTTACACTTAAAGCAGTATATGGCAACAAAGAAAAAATACAGACTCCACAAACTCCGCACTTAGAAGCGATACCCTACTCAACGATCATAAGGAACAGCGACAGGGTCATCTGACCTAATAAAAATAATACCGGGTGTTGCTCAGGACATACAACCTTAACCCAAATAAACCCAGAGAGCCACCAGGGATATACAAGAGGAGCGAACCGGCGGGGCGATGCCATCGGCAGGCAGAGTGCGTGGGGGGTTCGGGGAAGCGCAGGGTCGCCCCCTGGTAATGCTGAGGCGCAGGGCTCGGGAGAGGGAGATGCGCCCAAACCAAGCTATAGTGCAACGCCGGGACTCCTCCGCCCGCAGCCCTCCCCGCCGGCCCGGCTCACTGCCCTCGCATCTCCCCTGCCCGGAGGTTCACGGGGCGGGGGCGCGGAGCCAGCGCCGTGCCCGCCCCCGCCGCGGCGCTCCGCACAAAATGGCTGCGCGGGGCCGGGGCCCAGCATGAGCGGGCATCGCCCATCGCCCGCCGCCGGCTCCTCCCGCGGCTCCTCTGCGCGGCTCCCGCGGGAAGCGGCGGGCGGCGCCGCCCGGATGCGGGGCGGCGGGACACGCAAGCGGTTCCTGTAGNGGTCGGGAGCCGCGAGGGCCCGCACCGTTACCGCGCGGCCGCCCCCGCTCGCCGTGCTCCCGCCGCCGGGCCGCGCCCGCTGCGGGAGGCGTCTCTCTGCTGCCGGGGGTCTCTCTCTCACCTGGCGGGCCCGGTGGCCGGTCCTGCGGGTCTCTTTGGCGCCCGTGCGGCTCCGGCTCTCGGGGGTCAGAGTTCGCGACCCCGCCTCCGCCGCCGCTCGACCCCGCCCCGCCGTGGGCTCTGCGCCTGCGCCCGGCGCGCGGGCGTGAGGGCGGGGCCTGGGCAGCGGCTGCTAACGGGACCGGGCCGGGAGTGAGCGCTGCGCCCTGCCGGGGCCCGCAGCTCCAAGGGCAGCGCCGTGGGACCGCTGGGTCATCGCGGTTGGAGCAGACCTGTAAGATCGCCCAGTCGAGCCGTCCAGCAGCACTGCTGCCACTGTAACAGCCAAACCACACCACCCACCGCCAGATCCAGACGCCTCTTAAAACACCTCCTGGCATAGTGACTCCGACGTCCCTGGGCAGCCTATTCTAGTGCCCGACCGTCCTAATCGAAAAAAGATTTTTTTCAAATCTGTAAATCTCTCCCGGGACCGCTTAAAGCCACTTTAGTTCTCTCCTGCAGGCACGGTAGAAGAGACCAGTCCCTCACCTCGCTACACCTTAAAGATAGCTGTGAGAGAGCCATGAGGGCCCCCCGAAGCCTCCTCTTCTTGAGACTAAACAAGTCGTCCTCACGAAGCATGTTTTAGAGACCCGGGAGGGGTCCAAAACTGAACAGAGTGAAAACTTGATTGTTCTGCACATCAAGTGGAGAGCACAAGTCTCCAAACCCCCACTGCAGTTCCCTGCAGAGAAATGGTACCAAGTGGTGTTGAATATCACAGGTGCACAGTACACTATGTGGGCTTTGGGGAGCTTGGTGGGCTCTCCCAGCTGGGGCAGATCCATGGGCAAGACTGGCAGATTGGGTTTGAAATGTGCAATATGATGGAGGCACACACAGTGCCTTGCACAGTCACTGTAGCAGTTCAGCTGAGTCTGAGAGAGCTTGCGCTTTGCCTGCATGGCAGAAGCAAGTTCATCCTTAAATGTCAACAGTGCCCTGAACAGCTCTTGGGAAGGCAATGGCCTGGCTGCCAGTGAGTGCCTGTTCCTGCTGGGGCAGTGCCACAGGGACAACTTGCTGCTGCTCTGGCTCTGTCTCAACATCTGTTTGGACCAAAGTTGTGTTAGCTACTTTCTTAGTTTATGCAAATTATTTTAAATTACATTAATTTTAAGTAAGAGTTATTATATACTTTAAACACAGCCTTTCCCTTCTTCCTCTTTTATCTGTTCAATGAAGATGAGAGATCAGCAGCAACTTCAAGATCATGTAGGTCACCAGGGCTGTGTGTGCAATTTCATGATCTGAAAATCATTTAGACCATTTAATGCAATTTCTACTGAATCAAATGACATAAGCATCAACATCTGAGCAGCAGTGATAGGAAAAAAACCCCAAAAAATACAAGTAAATTTATGTGTGGACATTAATAAAATTATGCATGCTCTTGTCAATTCTTTAACTCTTCTCTTCCCACAGCTGCGCTTGTATCTATCAACCCTAGCTCAAGATCACTAGTTCAGTCAGTACTTCCAAGCATCATGTTTTGCTTTTTGACCAAAGACGTTCCCAAACACCAAAAGCAAATGAACTCAGTGAAGAATTTTTAAGTCAGAAAAATGAACTTGCTATGCAATTCCTTTAAGTGTCAAATGTTGCAGCACTCTCAATTTATAGTACTTGTCACTTCCCAAACTGGCTTGAGCTGCACATCCACTTTCTAAATGATGGAGCTTATGCAGTATCATTTAACAAATGGCAAGCACTTTGCACCAAAGCTTATCTATGCCAAGTATTCTGATATCCTCAGTACAGCAGAAATGTAACTGTAACCAGTAAAATATACTTCAGTTTTTTCTTAGCAAGTGACCCAATTCATACTTGATCTGTATACAAAGGCATGCCTCTGTAGCTGTGTCAGCCAGGATTGCAAGAGACGCATCCCTATCAAAAACACGCAGAGAAGTGTGTTTCCACTTCCCAGGGCAGTCTGTGCCAGTGCTTGGTAACCCTTTGGATGAAGAGTTTTTCCTGGTATCTAAGCTAAACCTCCCCTTTTGGAACTTGAAGCCATTTCCTCTTGTCCTGTTCCTTGTTATTTGAGAGAAGAAGCTGAGCACGTGGCTACAACTTCCTTTCAGGTGCTTTAAGAGATCAGTAAGGTCTCCCTTGAGCCTCCTTTTCCCCAGACTAAACAACCCCAGCTCCCTCAGCCACTCCTCATCAGACTTGTGATCCAGCCCCTTCCCCAGCTCCGTTGCCTTTCTCTGGACATGCTCCAGCACCTCAGAATCTTTCCTGCAGTGAGGGGCCCAGAACTGAACATGGCATTTGAAGCGTGGCCTCACCAGTGCAAAGTACCTGGGGACAGTCACTGCCCTGGTCCTGCTGGCCACACTATTGCTGATCCAGGCTGGGATGCCATTGGCCTTCTTGGCACAGTTGGCTCAATTTCAGCTGCTGCTGACCAGCACTCCCAGGTCCTTTTCCAGACACTCTGCCTGCCCCAAGCCTGCTGGGGTTGTTCTGACCCATGTACAGGACCCAAGGCCAAAAGAACCTGTGATTCAGGCACACTTTGATTGATACAGCAGAACTACATTTTGCAAAAGGTTCTATTAATGTAACACCCTTAATTTGACCTTCACATAGACTTAACCCCCTTAATTCTTTGGAATGATTTTTCAAGTGAGACTGATATGCAGGTAATGGCAACAAATTCTGCTGTTTGAAAATCACTGAACACAAAAATTACATAATACATAAAACCTGAAAATATTATAAGAAAAGACGCAGACTCAAATAATGTGAATTTATTTATACAAAAATGATGAATATCCACAGGAATATTTACAACTTTAAACTGTTTTCAGTTACAAAATAAAAATTCTATTTTTCCATTTAGACAGTATGATTTAGGACTGCTCCAAATAAAAGCCTATTTGGATGGTAAATAGGGGACAGCAGTTACAGCAAACAAATGCACTGAATGTGTCTTTCCAGACATCTCTTTACGTTATAATGTAATAAGCATAGTTGAATAACTGAGTTTCCATGCACAAAATATTTAGTAAAATGTGTTCCACAGCTGCTCAGATTGTTTAAAGTCCTTTGGGCACACAGTTTTAAATTAAAGAGAATTCAAGATCCTAGATGCAGAAATTTATCTATGAATAAAAATGTTAGAACTAATATTCAATGCTAATGTTTGTCTCATACTCTACTAACCAATCTTAAACTGACTACAAACTATAGATTCTTATAAGAAGAGGTAGCACGTGTCTGAAAACTTCTGATCTTGTGTTAGTGTTTAGCCAAATCAAGACGTGAATATTTTACTTTTGATGGTAATGAATCAAATTGGGAGGCGAACTGGAGAAATAGGGCAAGTTCGAAAAGCAACCTTCTGAAAATGTTATGAAAATGCTTGTGTTGTGGGTTCTTCATATGACACAAAGCACTAATGCAGGAGAGAGGAAAAGAAATATTCAAACACGTTTACAAAGACAATTTATTTCACAAAGAATGTGACTGCAATATGCACACTACTTGTTTACAAGGCTCTGTTCCAATCTATTTCTGTGACGAATTTTTTGATTGATCAATCACTTCCAGAAGAAGTAAGTCCTCTGATTTCCACAGAACATTTTAAACAATTTTCTCCCTCTGCACCAAATCCTCTAGAGGTAGTTTGACACCACATGAAGCAGAACTTGGGCAACTTATTCAGTGTGTGTTTTGACTTTTATTGCTCTGTTTTGCAGCAGGGAAAATATCAAAGCATAGACTGAAATTAAATTAGCTTGCTCCTAGCCAAATTTCTGATTCATTTGCTGCTTCATGACTTGCCATCTTCATTGGTGTGTATGAAGAAGCTCTTCCCTTTGAAACTATAAACTGGGAGAGACACATCACATCTATGTTATATTGAATCAGGGTTTTTTGGTAAAAATTATGTCAGAAATCACCCTGAAGAGACACGGTAATAACTGACTTAGCTTCAGTCAGCAGTTGTTTTTGAAAATTAAGTAAAAGCCCTTTGTACATAACAAGAGAAAAGTATTCATTTAGCACATTTGTATTATAATAGAAGACAATAAAGGCTTTGATCAGACTTCTGCATATCCAACACTATCTTCCAACAAATCTCTAGCATTCCTGAGGGAAGTCAGATCTACAGCCTTAAGTCCCTGATTCATAAGGTACTCTACTGAAATGTTGGAAGTCAATGAAATTTATTGTATAGTTAATACTAAGAATTCAACTTCCAAGCCCACTACTAACTTTAGAGAAGCTCTTGGAAATTAAGCTTCTTCAGAGCTCTTGGTTTCTTGGACCTGACCTTGAGGTATGTTGTGGGAATAAGAGAATTTTGGTTTGCATTTTCCTTCTTGGCCTTTTTGTGATGAATATTAACTATTTTATCATCTCTTCTCTTTCTGCTGTGAGGCCACAGAATAACTACTAATGTGGAATTCAAACTATTAATTAAAACTTAATTGTTCTTTATTTTGTTACCACAACTAGCTTGATTCAGGGGACTATAACAAGTGTTTCATACAGTAAAATTAACTGGCTACATATGCATTGCATTTGACATAAAAATGGCTCCCTTTCATGTGGGTTTCATAGTTCTAGTTCCATTTATGCTATTACAGTGTCAACATTTTTTAAAACTTAAACAGAATATATGCACCAGAATCATCAGTAAGTATTTCCTAATGAGGTATACCGATGATTTTCTTTAAGAAAAAACCCCAAAACCCAAACACCTAAAGCAGAATTCTGTTTCAAACAGAACAAATCATATTGTAAACAAAAGGTATTTCAAAGAATGGTATGCATTTTCAATGCCTTCTGCACTAAAGAAGCTCTGTTGTCTTGGTATGGCAATTCCAGTTTAAACAATATTTAAATATACAATAGTTTTAAAATTTTCAGAGAGGAGAGTGCACATATTTGTTTACTGTTCTTTGAACAATAGTTTATACCATACAGTGTTTCATATTGTGTACAGAACTCACTTGACATGAAGTTTTAAAACAAGATATTTTGTCTTTGATTATCAAAATGTATTTTTACTCTATATTATTACTGGAAACATAAAAAGGTAATACATCCTGCAATTGCTGGAAGATAACTCCTTTAGTCTCTTTGGCATCTGTAGTACTGTAACAGCTCTAGTGCCTTATAGCTGTAATTGCAAACTGTTTTTTAAAATATTTTTCCCTTTTCTGTTTTTTAATAATTGAACCGTATTTTGTTTTTGTGACACAGAATATGTTGTACTGTTTTAATGTACTGCTATGCAAGATTTCAACTGTCATTCAGGGAAAGGAACATCAATATCACACAACTTCTCGTAAAGGAGCTTACATAGTCAACAAGGATCCCAAATCTTGAAATTCCTATACCAATCTGTTCTTGCTAAATTGCAAAGTGAACATCAGCAACTCAAGAACCTACACACAAATCACGAGGAAATGTACAATTGCAACAAATCTGTTTTGTGGTTTTTGTTTTTGGTTTGTTTTTTTTTTAATAAAGCGTAAAGTTTATGAATCTGTTGACCAACAATCTGCCATTCTGAGGACACTTTGGACTTCAATGCACAAATAATTCTGCCCATTTAAGTAAACACTGGAATTTAATAAATAACACATTTTGTATCAACACAGAAATACATACAATTCTTTAGAAAAATATTATTTTACACTGAAAATGCAACAACTCCTAATCCTGACAAATATACAATTTGTTTAGGTTATGACGGCAGGATTCTGTTTCTTTGAACAGTTGGTGTAGTCTGTTTTATGACCATCCTTAGATATTTTCCTTTCAACTTGCAGACACAATGCTGACACTGCTATAATACAGTGCCTTCTTGAAAAGCTTCTATCCACCTGTTAGAAAATTAAACACTGTTAGGAAGTAGCTGATAAAGTAATAAATCTCAATGCTGTCACTAGCTACAGATTCATACAAGAAGTAACATCATACTTCCAACTACCAGTTGGTCTGTGAGAGCATATACCAAAACCTACCCAATGAGTCCAAACATCCAAAGCTGCCTGGTACAAGGCCATCGGATAGAAGCTTTTTTCTGTACCACTCCCATACTGAAGTCACATGCAGGAAGAACTAGTGAAGCTGGGAAATCAAATGCTCAAAAAGGCTATGCCAAGGTTCTGCATACCTTAAAAAACCCCCAGTACTCCCTCTCTTTTTCACTGCAAACATGATCTGGGAGGAATCGGGACACTGCTGCAACTGAGGCAGCCATCTGCATAACCCATGCTCTCTGCTTCTGCAGCAGGTAAAAGCCAAGGACTGGTGGGAATGAGGGAGGAGGGCACATGGCACATGGCAAGGTAGGGAAGTGCAAAGAGGGCACAGGGGAACGTCCCAAACAGCTGATCCAAGGTTTCTCAAACTGGGAATTCAAAGTTAATATTCAGATACCTTTACTCCCTATAGCTGCATTTTCTTTTCCTACTTGGTTAGGACAGTAATAAACATCCTCAGTTTCTCAAGGACACAAAAATTAATGTTCCTGAAGCACTCCAATGCTACAGAACAAATAACTCTGTTTCATGAGTGAGGGCTGAACTGTGTGTATATAAAGGTAAGAGGCTCACATAAGGAGCATTTTTTTCCTGAGTGGAAATCTTGGAAGAACTGAATGAAACAAAGACTGTAATTATCTTTATCATGGAAATTCAAACTGTCTTGGTATTCACAGAGCATCTAAACATTAGTCACAGATGCTGGCTCTTCCTTGCCCCAAGCGTTTGATTTTGTAACTGTGTGCATGTTTTTTGAATTCAAGCTTTTGGCATGAACATATTAATCATGTATTAGTGCTCATGCATGTCTGCACACACAACTCAAACATTTACCTTACTTTTTACTAATATTTTTAGTATTTTCTACTGCCGTGTATACATTAAAAACAACTAAAGTAGAATACAAACACAAAAAAAAAATTATAAACAGTTAAAGTATTGAACATAGCACTGGAATTTGAAACCACATTGAAAAGTAACCATCTGTTAAAATTTATTTACTGCATTTAAGACAAATACATCAGATATTTCTTTAGTCTTTTCAGGAAAAAATAGTGTCCACTGATGCAAACAGGCCAGCAGCATGTTTTTGTTTCTCCTTTTAAGGCTGTAAAAGCAGCATTTATTCTGAAGGTTCAGCATAAATCTCCTAAGGATATTAAATACTTGGAGAAAGCTTTAAAGTTAAAGTACTTAATGTTATTCCTAACCTCAGTAAAATACACTATGTCCAATTTCAAGTTTTTTTCTGATGAGAAAAGCCATTGTCTGAGTAGAAAAATAAGCCTATTGAATGCCTGGGGGTTTTTAGTTTGTTTTATATAGTACAAATGAGGACACAGGGGAAACAACAGGATAGTACCTTAATTAACAAAGAAACATTTATGCACATCTGCACAAAATACTCCCAAAAATCAAATAAAGACTTCCAGATTTTTTTCTGTAGGGAAGTGTCATTAAGCACATTCTCAGCTGTTCAAAATTTCCTGTTGTAATGGATACTTTGTTTTTAGAATGTTCCTATTTGCAGAAAACTAAACCTGCATCCATTTGAATGTTTATGTACTAATTATGGACTTGTAAATGCATCAAATCTATTTAACAATGTAAAATTCATTTGAGGAAACTGCAATGAAACCAGTCAGATAAGACGGTGTATAAGAAAAACAGCTTACATGTATTCCTTCTCTGCTCATTTCTAGTTTACTTTATGAATCAAGTAATGAATGTTTTCTACTGATTAATGACCAAGCTTCCAGGCTATTTTATATGAAACTGACACAATACATAGCTTGATAAATATGACTCCAAGTTCAGACAGGACTTGAAACGAAACAGCTTGTATGAATGTTCTTTGAATGCAAGCTTTTGGTCTGCATCCATGCCTAGGTGCTCATGGGCATCAGCTTACACACTTCAAACCTTGGCCCCCAAGCTTTAGTGTTTGCTTTACTTTTCACTGCCATGTATTGATTAACTAATATGAACAGGTGAAATTAAAAAAGGAGCGTATCAGTTAATTCGAAAAAACATTTCTGGATTTCTCCAAAGGTAACATTCAAATTTCACTTGAGTACACCAGGGTGAGAGGAATGGGGGAGGAAAAAGAAAGATTTCTTATTTTGTCTTTGACTTTCTCATTCTACACTCAGTCTTTTGCGGAAGAGAGTCTGCTTCCTTCATTTCAGAAGCCCTAATGAAACCACAACCTTGTGTTTAAGTAATTTAAAACTTACATTTACTTATTATATAATATGAATCTTTTGTACATATGCTTAATGTGTGACTATTAACATTCACCACTTCTGAATTTTCTAGAAATATGTAACAGAAATGAATTCAAATAATTTCTTACTTTTGAGCTGAATGGGGATCATCTGCCTTGAATATGTAAAATAAAGTGTTTTTGTGCAGTAAATGGAACACTCTAGACTCTGAGTTTTCACCTTTAACTTCACTGACTGTGAATCCAAGTAAAGGCTGGCTCTCTAATGCTGCCACATCCTATGTAACAGGGAAACAAAAGAAAAAATACAAAATTAGAGCTTGTGAGACATACTAAGGCATGCATTTAGAGTTCATACACCATACCACTGCAGCAGACAATACAATAAATTGTTATAAATATACACACAGAATGCCGCTTTTTATATTCTCCAGGCATGAGTCAGGGCACAGGAAAGAAAACCTTGCAGACTTCAACATCGCTGATCCTCTTTTCATTTCTCTGATAGCATCTACCTTGGCTTTCACTGCATGGTCTCATGATTCTGCCTGGCAAGGACTCCTTGTATCAACAGATCAGCCACCACCTGGCAGCAGACCGAGGCCCATCAAGTCCAGCGCTCTCTCCAGCAAGCCCAGAAATGCAATGGAATGCTATTAACTGCACTGAGTGTGCTGAAAGGCCGAGATACGGAGGCAACCTGTGCTCTCAAGCACTGAAGTCAAGATCCAAATTTTTAAATGACTAAACTTATCTCACTTTCTTTTGCTGGAAATTAACAGGATAGGAGAAAACAAGGTTGCTGAGTGTTCATTAACAGTTGACTAGTAAAGACCCTTCCTCATTTATCTCAGTTACTTTTTTAATACTCTTGTCTTTTTATTAATGAATACAATACATGGCATTTTTGGAAAGGAGAAAAAAGAAGTATTTTTATCTTGTGCAAGTTCCAAAATAGTGTTTTGTAACTAGGCAAGGTCCTGCAATGCTTACCAACAGAAGAAAAAAAAATAGCTAAACCCCCCCCAAATTTACATAACCACTGACACATCAGGCAACAACTCTGGTAATTGCCTCTATAGTGAAACAGAAGTGTCCTATGATTGCAGCATTTCTTGATATTGGAAAAGAGTCATATAAGGCAAAGCAATCTGTTTTACTGTCTTAGGTTCATACCACTAATATAGGTAATTTCTTTGGCATTGATCTTTCTATCACTTGGAACAAATATAAGTAGCTTAAGTGGCCAAGGCAACACTGCACCTTCCCTTTAGACTCTCTAAATAATGTCTCCTGCAATGGCTCACCAAGATGAACACTAGGGACAGATATTCCTCAGTTTAAGAAAACAGGAAAGAGTTAAGTTTGTGATTGTGAACTGCAAACCAAAGCTACTCAGTTAGTATCTCAGAGGAAGTAAAGAAAAAGAAATTTTAAGGTGACTGTCACAGACTTTGCTCTTTTTTTACGTCTGCCAAAGTCTCCTTTGCAAAGGCCAGAAGAGACACAATGCTCTGAAATTATTTTCTAATTGATCTAAAAGTAATTGTTTTCTACATACTTATTTAAGCTGTTTTTAGAACTACTTGGGTTGGGTTTTATTTTTAGTATTGCCAATGTTGCAGTGGAAATAACATCACAGGTTTTAGACATAATTCAGAAGTTATAAAATAAAGGTTGGCAGGAACAACCCAGGAACATATCTGAGCACAAACCAGGAAATAACTAGAGTGGGGATGGTGTGGAGTGAAGCAGGATTATTCTTTACATGGCCAGGATAGGTTGGCCTTACATTTTGAAAGAAAGTGAGGGATAGCAACACCTTAAAACAGATGCTTTGGATATTTTGCTCTTGAAAGCTAGTAGTGAACTCTAACAAACAATACAAAAACCTGAAGCCCAAGATCAATACACCCATATATGTTACAAAACATTCTAAGAACATTCTAAGATGCAATAAAATACATCCTCAGCACATGTTAGGGTACCATATATACATATATATACACATACATATACACACACATACACACACACATATATATATTAGAGATTATTCCACACTGCGATAGGACTACACATTCTAAATAAAAAAGCAAATTCCATTACATAAGATGCATTTCTTTTGTATCAAATAACTCCAAGCTGAAGAAAAGAGTTTCAGGAGAAGTAAAGAGATTTAGTTCAGTCTTTTTGTAAGCATTCAAAATACCTTATGGAATTGCAGAACAAGATAGTTCAAGATGCTTTTATAACCACTAGTTACTATAAAACTATTACTAGTTTTTTGCCACTAGTACACTGTGATGCATCCAAACAGATCCCTCATGTATTCAACTGACTCAGAACATACCTACAACTGAGCAATGGTGTGCAATGCAGAGGTACTCAAAGCTAGATCTGGAATTAGAACTAGCATAGCTGTATCAATGTATTATGATATCAAGCTCACTGGGCCTTTTCAAAATACTGCATCACAATCCGATCAAATACTGTAAGGTGATCTAATTTTATAGTTTTTTTCTAGATCATAAGAATAAAAAACTTCATTACAAAGACAGTATTATCATTGGATATTTAGTTTCTAATATGTGGTCTCTTACCTCACTAGCAGCATATGTGTATAGCACTTTATTTTTTATAACAAACCACAGGTGTTTCCATGGTTTCTTACTGCCCTTAGATCTGTGTAGGTAGCCACTCATTGTAGAGTCTTCTGTATTTGCTGAAACCTGAAGGGGAAAACCAAAATGAATCAACAAACCCTAGTAAGATTTCACAGTATGGCTTTTTTTTTTTTAACGGATTTCGAGAGCCTTGCCTGTCAGAGACTGAAATTCTTACCCACTCTCAGGTTAATGTTGCTAACTAACTCAGGTGGATGAAAGAAAAATTATTTTGCCTGCTACCATCTATCTGGTCTGGAAGAGAGGTTTCCAGTAAATGAAGGTTGGAATTTAAGTTGGATACAACAGGACAAGAGAGAGCTGAAAACACTCAGAAAACATACAGCTGAAGAACACAGATTCCTATATAAGAAGAATCATAGAATCACAAAGTGGTTTGGCTTGGAAGAGACCTTAAAGATCATCTCATTCCAACTCCCCTGTCACGGCCAGAGACACCTTCCCCTAGAGCTTAGATGCCTCAAAGCCTCATCTAGTCTGGTCTTGAATACTTCCAGGGATGGAGAGTCCACAACCTCTTTCTGGGTAACCCGTTCAAGTTCCTCACCACCCTTACAGTAAAGAATTTCTTCCTGGTATCTAATCTAAACCTACCCTCCTTCAACTTATAAGGGTCCCCATTGTCCTATCACTACATGTCCTTGTCAAAAAAAGTCCCTCTCCAGCTTTCTTGTAGGCCCCTCTTCTGGTACTGGAAGGCTGCTCCAAAATCTCCCTGGAGCCTCCTCTTCTCCAGACTGAACAATCCCAAGTCTCTCAGCCTGTTCTATTAGGAGAGGCACTCCAGCCCTCCCTCAACTTAGTAGCCCTCCTCTGGACTCATTCCAGCAGGTCCATGTCCTCACTATGTTGAGGACCCCAGAGTTACACTGCAGGTGGGGTTTCACCAGAGCAGAGCAGAGGGGCAGAATCCTCTCCCTCACCCTGCTGGCAACGCTGCTTTGGATGCAGCCCAGGACACAGTTGGTTTTCTGGGCTGCAATTGCAAATTACTGATTTATAGTTGATCTCTTTACCCACAAACAGCCCCAGCTCTTTCTCCCCAGGGCTGGCATCAATCCATTCTCCACTCAGCCTGTATTTGTGCTTGAGATTTCCCTGACAAACATGCAGGACCTCATGCTTGGATGTGCTGAATTTCGTGAGGTTCACAAAGATCCATTTCTCATGCCTATCCAGGTCCCTCTGGATGGCATCCCTTCCTTCTGGTGTGTGGAGTGCAACACACAGCTTGGTGCCATCAGCAAACCTGCTGAAAAATCACTTCCTCCCATTCCCAAGACCTACAGTAAGTATGGTTACTCTACCTTTCCCAATGATAAACCAAGAGCTGAGCTGGTGTAGGAGTCTTGTCATTGATTATTGGTATAGGGAAACACAGGGAAGCAAGAAAGAAATTACAATTTTAACTATAGCTCTGAATCACAGCCTCCCAGGTGTTTATGGAGTTTACACAGTGGTTCATAGTTCATGTCCCTGCCTATTTAAAACTAAGGCCCAAACCTCAGAGACACATTTTGACTTTTGATTCCAGGTAAGATGGTTAAAATAAGGATTTTTTTTTCCCTACTCTTAATATTTATGATATAATACCAACAAGATACCACTTTTGACCAATAAAACACTTACTTCTTTGAGGGCTGCAGGAATTTTTTTCTGCTTTCTTCCAGAGGGAATACTTTGTAATACTGTAGACAAGGCACTTGATGGAGATTTATGGTTGACTGGGGATCCGCTCTTAGGAGTGCACTGGTTATCTAAAATGTACAGGATGAATAGATTGATTTCATGTCACAAATGACTAAACATAGGCAATTCATTCTTGGACTTTTCTTCTTAAAAACAGCTGGCATTTTTATTCAAATTACAGGGTTACAATAGTAACACCTAATCATGTTAAATTCAGCACTGAATTAACTTTTCAGTGTTATCATCAACACCATGAGTTAGAATCCCCCAAATCACAATCATACTAAAAAATCTACAAGAAGTTTAAAACTAAACAAATTGGTCTTGTTTGTTTTCAAAGTCTGTTTTCTGGGTGTTGAACTATCTTTGCTTATAAAGAGGGTGAAAGTTAAGTCTTAAAAATCACAGCAAATTTTTACACCTGTCCTCTATGTTTTCTGTACTTTATCTCTATGTTTCAATTCTCTACATCTGTTAACTTCTCAACCTTATTCAATAGGGATGCTTCTCTTCCAGCAGACACACTTCTGGATGTTCCCATCTCTCAGCATGTGCTTTCTCCACTGCCACAGGCAGTTACTCATCTCTCTTGGAAGACTTATGCAACACTTCATCTCTCCAAAACTCCTTTTTCTAGCAGCACCCACCACTTTTTTTTACAGCTGCACTTGGAATAAGTGGTTTCATAAGTCTACTTCTAGAGTTGGCCCTGAACTCGGTGAGGCTCTGAGATAATGAGAAGGTCAGGAGAGCAATGTGATTGCCAGCTGTACTGCACCTGCTCCCCAGCCCTGTTCCCAGCTTCAGGCAGCTGTAATTGCCTGCAGCACAGCAGCCTCTAGTGCCCAGTGCAGACACCTGCAGGTGGTTCAGACAATGGCCTTCCCATCACTGCCGGCTCCCACTGTCATTTCCAGGATAGTTATCCGTGCTGCTTTCCGCACCCCCATTAGAAATGTCACCCCCAGAGTGCTGGGATCCATAGCTTTATTATTTCAGCGGGCAGCACAGATTTCCTGATACCCTACAGAGCTCGTGTGGCACTGGAGCCTCTGCCGAGGGAAGGTCCAGAAAGCTCTTTCAGTCTGTTTACAGCTCATTTGTGTACTTTATACTCGAGCATTTCGACTCAGTTCACAGCAAATCTTGTGATATGGGACTGGATTCCCACCTCAGTGGGAGGTGCTTCCATTGATTTTACACTTGTTTCTGGAGAATGATATGGAGCTTCTTCAAAGAGATGTACTAGAGTTTTCTCAGGATAAAGACACTGACCCTGGACCTCCTCTCTAAGCAAGTGTTATTACCATTAGGCTATCCAGCCATTGCTTTCCACTAGGCACCACATTCTCTGAAACTGTTTCAGTGGAAACTGCTCTAGCTGTGGTGTTTTATGTTGAATTCCATATTGCCAGTGTTCAGTGGGCAATGGTTTGGAGTTTGCTTTCAGAACTTAGGTACAGATATGCCAAATTCTTGAATTCCATATGAGCTGAGGCTTGAAAGTGGCTTGAGGCCAGTTTATAGACCTGAAGAAACTCAGCTTCAGAAAGATTAAAGCCTGTGTCTCTACAGAGCCCCAGAACTTCAGCCATCTCAGCAGCTTAGCTGGCAAAAGTGAAGTTTACAGACATACAAATTACGGAGTGTAAAAGTACACATGAACAACCCTGGGAGGTCAGGACAAACTGCGAGGACTCTAATGTACACTTGTACCCTGTGATTGATGAAAAGCAATGTAATACTTGTTATCTCAAAAGGAAAGCAACATAAGCTACCACAGGGTAAAGGCACACACGTTTCTGGAAGAAAGAGCCAATGTATTGCAAATTCATTTCCTAACTTGCTCCACAGAAGCTTGTTTGGCTTAGAATTTCAGGTTTTTTTCTCTATCGTTTTTCAGGCACAAGCAGAATTAAGCACTTGATCCCAGCAGTAAAATGAGGCACACACATACCATGTTATAAAGGCCACAAAAGTAAGACACAGTTTGTGAAGGTTTTCTTTACCTTGCTTTTGTAGCTCCCTGAAGCAATGATCACATACTCTAGCTGGCTGGTTTTTCATATAGTCCAAGCCATGTTTGTTTGATGAACAAGCTTGACAGACAATCTGGAAACAGACAGAAACAGATAAAAGCATTATTGTACATGATGTGCACCTGTAGATTACCAAAGACGTTCACTTCAGCACTTTTAAGCTCATAAAAACATGAAACAGGCATTCTTTTACAGTGCAAATGTTTTAAGATTTTTGGCTTTTTCCTGTGTCTTTAGATCAACATGCTATACTTTCCTCCTCTAAATGATAAAAATTAAAATATTTTTTTAAAAGTCAGTAAATTAAGAGTCAATAAACCAACTTTAATGATCCATTAAAAACAGAACAAGCCTACTGCGTTACTGAACTGTTTCAATCATAAATTTTTTTAAATAGCTAAAAAGCTATTGCTCTCTTGATGATTTCTTTACAATACAGATGTCTCAACTGCATTGCATTCAAATTTTGTATTCCCACTGGATTAAAAGAAGAAAGATAAAATTTATTAGATATAGCTTTCATAAGTGTAAAATATAAAAGAAGGTTGGTACTAACTTAAAATCAAAAATCATTATTTATCTTATGAAAATTAGTGAGGAAGGTATTTCTTCATTTCAGCTAACATTCATGGGTATTACGTAACTGCAAAATAACCATAAACTGCACTCCAGAATGCAAAATAACTAACATGTAGGATGTTGAAGGTTGAATATTGGTCTGTCATAACACCTGTCCAAAAAACCCAAACCCTAGCCCCCAAACCACCAACCCCAACATGTTGTTTCTAACCCACACAATTGTGTCATAGTACAGGGCTGCTTAGAAGAGTAGTTGGGCTGATAAGGCTCCACCTGAATGTCACACAAGGAACCTGAATGACCAACTGAAAAGGTAACCACAGAATCCCCAACCTTCCCGCACGCCCTGCAGTGGTGCCTTCTCCACGTCAGCGTGAATTCGCTCGTGCAGATCATGCACATGGTGGCTCTCGTGTCAGGGATCCAGATGGGAGCCTTTGATCCCAGAGGACTGTCTTCTTCCTGTTTCTCTGGATCTGTCTGAAAGAACATGGGCACAATATCATTACATTCAGTGAGGAGAAGTAAGACTAATACCCATCAGTGATTATAGGATAATGCTAATGGTGTTGGAAAGCCTTCTCTGATAAACTGTCATGGTCTTAAATGTTATCTACTATTTCATCAGTGACCATTATAATGCAAGCCTGACAACAGAGATGCATTTAATGACTTTCAAGCTTTACCAGCCTACTTGGATCAATAGCTGCTTTATTTTAAAACCTTTTCATTTCATCTTTCTGTGCATGAGGCTACAGAGAGAACTGTGAAAGTTGATTTGGGTTTTTTTGAAGAAAATAATTTTAAATTTATGAAGTAGATAACACTATGAAATATTCTGTTCTACCATCTGTTCAATTATTTACCATTCTGCTTTATTATTCATCATGGAATACCTCCTGTTTCTCTAAGCACTTGTCAGGAAATCTTATATTCAAAAAGGGAACAAACCAACAATAATGGTGGGATATACCTCTTCAAGACTTTTGCTCGGATTAAATGTGATTCTCTTTTTTGTATATTCTTCAATTGACTTGGAGATAGCTTCTAACCACTCATCTCTTTCTGTAGCAGAACTGTTGGAATAAAAACCCACAAAAGCAATTTATTATTATTAACATTCTAAGAAGCAAGTGTTGATTAGAATTCCACTAGCTTTATTGCACATTGGAGTAGCTGTCTTGCAATTTCAGTTTATAAAACATCTACAACTCCTACTGCAACTGGCATTATTTTTTAACCTTTGCATGGTGTTATTTATGTTGACTAATACTAAAAAAGATTTCTTTGTCTGTTGTCATGTGGATTCCCTCCTTCCTTTTCCTCCTTCCAAAATCCCTGTGATTCTTTCAAGGCTTGTCTGTCATTGCCTCCCCCTCCTCCCCAGACCCTTGAATAGCCTGAATAATACTTGTTTAAATGATGCTCCTAGAACAAAGGCATGGGCCTTCCATCTTGAAGGCAACCTGAAATTTCAACAAGCCTTTTTTCCCCCCACTCCCTTCTGTCTTAGAGTGCAGTTTGTTATACCTAACCCTGTGAAACTCAAAGATTCTGACAGATAAAACCACACTGACTCTTCTCCTGCCTTGTGCTCCTAACTATTTGCTCCTACCAGGTCATGCTACTTGCAAAAAATAATTTTTTTTTTCCCAAAACATTTCCATTGGATGAGCTAACTCAAAGAGACAGACAGGTAAGCTTAGTCCATCTCTTTATCCCACAGCTGGTGGTGGATCACTAACCAAGTGCAAGGAAAGCATTAGGATGAAGTGGCACGGCACAAAGGAGTACAAGGAATACTTGGCACAGCAGGACCCTGCAGCTATACTGGATTATGTGCAGTGCCAAAGCACCTCCTCTGACCATGGGCACACCACCATTTTCATAAATCTGTGCTGTTTCTGCTGCAAAGGGCAGCCTAACATCCTTTCTCTCAGCCACTAGATCTTATTTTCACTCTTGTGCCAGAACACACACAGTTATGCAAACAAATCCATATTAAAGCAAGCCATCAATCTGTCCTTCCTCTGGATCAATTTACCGACTAGGTTCATCACACAGCTGAACAACTACTTGTGCCAGCAACATAGAGAAGGCTCTGAGGAAGGATGAAGCAGTTTTGCAGCAGAGGAACAGCTAGACTGTCTAAGATGCCATGCCAGCTTATAAAGGGTTTCTAAAATTTAAACAAGAATCCACTCCCAACATTTTTTTTCTATTCCCCACTTTTTAGTTGGCATCAAATAAATTAATTTGTTTAAACCAAGGAATTGAACACAAATGTATAGAAAGGAAAGTTAGGGAAGAGGTAAGCAATGACTTACACAAATAAGGTGTCTAATGTCAATTACTATTTAATAGTTTTGCAGGGGAATTTGGAAGCTTTTATCATCTTTGGACTTTAAGGAAAATATTTTGAATGGAGGGGTGTGAATGAGATGAAACGGAGTACTATACAGAATCAGAGAGGACAAATCTGCTAAAGTAAACACACAGGAAGCCTGTGAGGCACAAGCAAAAAAAAAAAAGATCTAGTGCACACAGCAACAAAATCAGATCAAAAGGAGAGGAAATAAGATACATGCATGGGCAAAGCAATGCAATAGTGTCTGTCCCAACATCTCACATTCTGAGTGGAACATTTTATTCAGTCTATTTACCTTTGCTTCCTCATCCGTAAAGAACAACTGGTCTGCATTAACTATGAAATATTCAGAACTCTAATCAACTCCTTTGGCTTTTTCAAAATCTGGTTACATTTAATTAGATTCCTGTAACTGTATTAGTTAATTAACTTGAAAGATGGCACAGGTTTTGGAGATTACACACCACCACCATCTCCATCATGTGGGGACTGCTCCATATGCAGCAGCTTGCACAATGAGCTATAGGCTTATACCTTAATATTTCACCAGGAACCTCAGGCTTGGTAGGTTTGCTAGTGGTAGCCTTTAGGAGTGTTTACAAGCCTTCAGAATGTAAGAGCAGAGGTGGTGCCACTGGCAACAGAATTGATGCAATGGTTTGCTGCAGCAAAATCGGCAGTTTCTTCTGCTGTCACTCCAGCCCTCCCCCACAGCTGCCCAGCCATACCACTTCTGCTGCAGGTCCAGCATTTGTTGCATCCTTACAAAAGTGATTTTGTTTACTAAAATTGCAGGAGTTTCTTGGCTTTTTAAAACATTATTGTTTTTATTTAAGATTTAACATCACAGTGGAAAGCCTCAAATTGATTACAGAAAACCTCAGCAAGGGCTACTACTGGCAAATGCATGTGCTGGGGGCACACATCCAGCTGCTCACTGGAGCTAAACAGCTCAGTGGCCCCAGGAGGGCACTGGGGAAGCGTGTCCCTCTTGTTTCCAGGATCAGAGCCTTAGGGCACCTCTCCCAGCTGAGCCAGTCTTGCCTGACCATCTTAGGTAGGATGGGAAGAGATGCAGCTCTATCTGCTTGGGGTAGCTCTTCATCAGCCTTACTGAGGGGCCAGACCACATCAGGCTGCCATGACTGTTGTTGCCAGGACCAAAGCTTTACTTCTGTACAGTGCTTGCTGTATCATGCAGCTGCACTAACTTGTTTTTCTGATTAAGAGATTTCTAGTACAATACTCTATTGTATTATGAGAAACAATTCACATTCCTACAGATATCCCAGGAAAACTGAAGCCTCAACCCAGACTAGATAAAGCAGAATACTAATGCAGTGAGTAAAACTAAACCTGAAGTGACAGATTCTTGTCTAGGTATTAATTTATATTTCTGTTATTAACTGGCCTGCTTTTTATTACTAGCCATTTTTCACCAGCTTAATTTTTCTCTTCCCTGTCTCTGCTCCCAGGATAATTTTGGAATCTCTTCTTTGGTGTACACTCCACATAATGCTTACTATTTGAAAAAAAAAGAAGTGAAACTTGTCTCCAGTGTCTTTAAGACTAATTTGAACATTTTGAAATTAATGTGGTTTGTTTACCATATAGGACCTGACAAGCTGTTAGAATGAGGCATCATTCAAAGGAAAATGTAGCCTGGATTGACAAGATGCAAATTCTCTTCATATTTAGAATATTTATCAATAGGAACAACATAGTTGATTGGGAAAAATATATGCAAACACCTGTTGCTGGTAGTGTTTTTCAATTGCTTCCCTCCTACACCACAACAGGCCCAGTTCTGGTGATGGATAAAAAACAATCTGAAAACTGTCATTTACATCTGGAGCCTCCAGCACCTCCTTCATGCCACACAAATGCAACCTCTCTCTGTCCCTGCTGTGTAACTTACAGCTCCTGCACATGCATGGCTCCCAGCACATATAAAAATAACAGAGCTGAATGCTCCCCAAAGATGCAAGATCAACAACACTAAAACAAAAAAACCCCAAATTGTAGCAGCCTCAGTTGGCAATATGAGGTTAATTCCAGCAATTTCAAGGTTGAGACAAAAGTATGTCACAAACGATGCCAAATTTGATGAGCATGTTATATATAGGGGTTTTTCCCTATGGACCTGCACATCTTTCCCTGGAGTTGCTTTTAATCTACCACTTAATCAGTTCATCAAAAAGACTAATCTATCCTGTTTTGTGAAAAATAGGTAGCTTGTACGTTAAGATGCTAACATTTTCAGAAGCTCCAATTATGCTTTTAAATTTTTTTAAAATAACTGAATTAGAAGTGAAATACTGTTTCAAGTCAAGCAGAGATAAATCCTCATTGCCTGCTGCCATCCCCTGAATGCCTTCACGTGTGTCTGTGTGACATCCAGTCACCAAGGCACCTAAGCAGCACAGAGCTGTTCATATTACACTGGAGCAGAACCATACCCTAAACTATGAAATGCATTTTTTCCCCAGTGTGCAGAAGACCTATAAGAAACATTTAAATTTGTTTCAGAAATAAAGAATTATTCATTTCAAGTGTGTTGTTATAAATAACTACTGCTGACAATTGACCTACTTCCTGTGGCTTCTTTGACAATGTTAACCTTGGTCTACCCCTCAGCTACAGATACTGCTATCTTTGTGCATTCTCATGTCAGTATTTACAAGGTCACACAAAAAGCAGCAATCTGCTCTTGCTCAGCTTTGCTAAATAAAGGAGAAAACATGTCTTTCTTCATTGGGATCAGCACTGTCACAAATGTCAGAACACATAAAACTTCAACTCAAGCACTGTAGAAACCACAATCCACAAAAACAGGCCTTTGCTAAAGGCATCTGAGTGAAGGTGAGCAGAGCTGCCTGGGCTTAGTGACCATATATCCTTTTGCTGTTACTTAGAGAATTTGGTAACACAGAGCATATCAGTAATTTTAGAAGAACAAAAAAATACTGAAAAGCAGAGCCTAAAATGAAGTAAATTGAAAGCCAAAGAAAGGCAGTGCAAGGGTAGTATTTCAATTTACTTGAAGTTTCTGAAGGTGTAGCTAAGAAGAAAAAGAGGAACCAAACAATGGTTTTATTCACTCTGATTTATTGATTCCCTCTATTCTGTAATCATTCTAGCCAAGAATAACTTTTCCTTACATTAAGTGCAAGACAAGCTCTAAAAAGCTTGTGTGGCCTGTTTGAAAACACACAGTTTTAAAATCACTGTTTATTTGAAAGATTTACCTTGCTGAAAGAATGAAGGATCTCTCTACGCTTTCAATGTTCAGTTCATTCTGATATGCTTCCTGGGTTGGCTTCTTAACCTTCAGTCGAGAGAGAAAACTTCACATTCAAACCGAAATGGTACTTTTGTCATTGCTTTAATGTTCAATCCTGTCAAATCTCTTTTATTGCAGAAAATCAGAAGAACACTGGAGAGAAAATACTCAGAAATAGGAAATGATCTACCAATCCAGAGCGCACAGCTACACTAAGATTATATGCAGCCCATTGTTTTATTTCACTGGCCCTCATACAAACACTGGAGATGTACAGAGGAATGAAGCTCAAGAGCTGTCAGACACCTTCTACACAGGTCCAGTCACGTTTCCCCCTGGGCACCTCCTGCAACTGGACATATAAAGGCACTGCTGCTGCTGCAGGATGAGATGTAGCCCACTGGTATACCCCAGAGTGGGCAAGGGCTGCACTATCCTGTTGATCCTTCGTAGCTACCAAATTTCAAACATAAGGAGGATTAAAAATCAAGAGTGGGTCTGAGCCATCGCAAGACATCTGCTGGCAAAAGAGATTTTGTAGCTCTGCTTGCAAAACTTTGGACATGAGTGCCAGATCCGCACTGCAACTTGACTTGGTGATTTTTTTCTGACAGGATGGGAGACAATGATTCCCAAGGCAATGATTTGTTGTTGCCATTAACTGTCATGCCAGTGACTGAGTCATTATATGGCATGCATGTCCCTTATCATTATCCAGTGGGGCTCAAGGCTTAACTTTGATGCTTTTCACAAGGGCTCAGAAGGAAAAGCTGTATCCTCCTTCACAGTTAGCAAATCTCTATAAACCAGAGAGAAGCAATCCACCAGGATCTTATCAGGGAAAGATGCCTAATCTCTGGGTGTCAGCAATACAAAGCAGTTAAAAGGTAAAAGTGAGGCAGTCTAAAGAAAATACAATACAAAAAATTAGTAGGCAGACTATTCCAGAGAAGAACAACACTGGGTGAAATGCAGCCAAGATGATCCTGTGGCAACAGAATATCTAGGGAAAACCAGATAGCAATCCCACAGGCCACATTATGCAAAAAACATTAAGCCTGTAGAATTGCTCTGGAACAATATAAGCATATTAAATATCTCTTGCCAACAGTAAACACAGTTGCGTTTTCAAAATTTGAAGGCCTGAGTTTAGGTAGATTTGGAGAAAGGTTTACTTTAGCAAGTGACTCACCTTCATTCCAGCCAACGACAGCATGTTGTTGAGTTTATACATCCCTGACTGAACTGGAGTAGTATACAACAGGGCATCATTGAACTGTAATACAGAATGCTTTTTAATGGCTGAAGTTTGTTAAAAGATGGATAATTTCAGATGGATTTTACTGGAAGTACAGAACTCCTACAGCACTGACATAACTGTCCAGAAGAGTATCTTCTACTTCCTATTATTCCACTCAGAATCCAAGAAACATTTTCATGTATCAATTTAGATAACAATAGGTATCTATTTATATCCTCCTTGTGTAAATACACATTTGGCACATGAGCAAACAGTGCACGGATGTCAAAGAGCAGGCTGTTAAAAGGGATAAAAATTTCTCTCATGTACACAGGTATATAGTATAGCAAACTAGTTTAAAAGGGTATTAGAATTAACCATTCAAACAAATCAAAGCAATCCAGAAACTAGGAGATAGCAGAATGGATTAGCAATTTGTAAGGACAAATTTAACCATATCTTGTGAATTTTACCAGTTTAAAGTGCATCTACTGTTTATTTCCTGTTCTACCAGACTTGGATTTGTTCAATGCACTTACTGAACAGTACCTAAGATTTTTTTATTTTCTGTGCTGTTCAACACATGGATCCAAACTTCATTTACTACACATAAAAAAATACCAAAACCTGAAGTGTCTCTTAAGTTTTTGCTACAAAATTCTTTGCAAAATAACCAAATGCTTCAAATGATTACTAAATCTTTGCAATGTGATAAATGGAAAAATCACTGTGTCTAATGGTATGAATGCTAGCCTGTATCATTTATATCTAAGAAAAACCCCAAACCAAACAAACCTCTTGTCCTATAAAACAACACAGAGAAAATCCAAGATAGAGACACTGAAATTAGCAATATCTGGTTTGAGAAGCTGGAGATAGCACTACATTTTTGAGATTATTTCTGTAACTGGTATAATACATACTCTAGGACTGCCTAGGGAAGTATTTCTTCATATTAGGGTGACTACAAGACAGAATTCAGCCAGGACTGTGGACCAATAATGCCATAAATTACATGATAACAGCTGCCTTGCTGTCTAAATAGAAGAGATAAACAAAAGGTTCAAGTGGAAATGGAAACTTCAGAGATGCACTGAAGTTTCAAAACAAAGCAGCAGCAGAGACAGGAAGAGAGCCCAGTACTTAACTTCCACCCAGTGCTCTGCTCAGGATGCACATGGGCTCTGGCAAGGAGGAGAGAGGAGGGTGAGTGGGGGAAGGAGAGAGGAGGAAGGAAAGGAGGGAGGGAAGGACGCAGTAGCAGTGGCAAGAGTTCTATGTTTTAAGATCTGGTACAGCTAAGAGGGATGGAGTAACTGTGCTACCTTCCACAGTTCACAGATAATGTCTTCTCATGCAAGCTCTCAGAATTTAAATAACCACTGTTCAAAATAGTACACTTTAGTGAGAAATGGTTTTCCATTAAAATTAGTGCATATGCCACAGATAGTATCTCTACATTAGAGCTGACTGACTAGAACAGCAACAATTAGCAATTTTTTCTACTACCTGCAGTTATTAATTACGTTAGCAGTGTAATGTTTTAACCTTTAAAAATTACACTAGGATAAGGCATATACATAGCATCTTACCAGAAAAAACATTCTTGGCTGCATGACCTTGCGTGATAGCTTCATCAATGTTCCCTCTTTCAAAAAAACCTGGTAAATTGAAACAAGAAATGCAAAATTTAGCTTTTTAGGGCACAAGCCATGCAAGTGAGCTGACTTTTTTTGTAACTATTATAATGATTATTATTATTACTACACTAGAAGTGCTGCACAAGTTTAGGGATTAAGGGCTCCCTTTTTGAGAAAAGCTGTTTATCCTTAAGTTTCTCTAAAAGTGAGTGTGAATGACTGCATTAGTTTTCCATGCTGCACGTGAAACCATGAGAAATACAGGGTTAAGCTTGAGGACAAAAACCTGCCGGCAAGATCTGGCAAGGAATCATATTCTAAAAGTTTTAAGTTTCTGTTGGATAAATGTCTAAAAAAAACCCCCACACATATGGAGTGGCAGTATTCATTTGATTGGTAGAACGTAATAATGAAGCAATGGACCAATTTTCTCCTTGGTATTTTCCAGCATAAATCTTTGCTTCAATATCATCTTCACTTTCACTGCAATCTGCTGAATACCATATGGGGCACTTACCCTTCCTGGCTGTACGATCTCATGGTGTCCATTTAAACTGTATTGGATCTGCATGAGTTTCTGAAAGTTATCCTATGAGGGGAAAAAAAGCAGAAGGTAAGTACTTGCCCTTGCATTCATGATTTCNAAGAAAGAAAGAAAAGAAAGACAGAAGCTTTAATCAACCAGCTTCATAAGGCAAAATACTTACTCCCTGTTTCATAATGTCATTGGCATGGTTTGCAACTTCTATGACAACAGCTAAGGCATCTGAAAGATGAAGGAATGATGTTTTGATTATGCAGACCAGTTAGCACTGGTATAATGTAAAGCACAGATACCATATTGCATTTCCACATCATTCCAAGATTGAAGGATCTTATTGTACAGTCACCACATTCAGGAGCACTCCCAAAAATCCCAGTCTTTGATCATGGTTTAATAAGTATGCCCTAGCAAGTCATTGCTTCAACCAACACTGTCAATTATTTCTTAAAGCTACCCAAAACAATCCACAGGCAAAGCTAAATTCCAGTTTCTCACACAACAAATTACTTACTATACTAACAGCAGAAAAGTTAACAACATTTTAACAGAGACTCTACAGGGACTAAGTTTTTGCCATTTTACCCAAATGCCATCACTGCTATTCATGGAAGACTACCTAGAAAAATTACATACATCTTTGCTATTTCTGTCTTCTGCCTTTCTGTCTTCTGCCCCTCAAAATAACAGTAAAGTTCAAATTTCTAAATTTTGAACTTGTAATACCAAAAGAAAAATAAATCTCTGAAAAAAAGTTACCAAATATGAGCAATTTTATTAAGTACTGATATTTAATTACAAGCAACTCAACAGCAAAATATTCTAAGTGAAAGTGCAAAAAGCAGTTATATAATATGATTATGTGGACAAGGTGATTGTTCAGCCCAAAGACTGATCCCATCCCTTACAAGAATCTTATCCAAAAATATGCAATTTACTTAAGTAGAAGAAAGACACTTAACAGAAAGCTAGAACAACTATTCTGATGAAATGTAGTCTCTAAATCATTTAGCACCTCCTGAGTAACTGAATTACAGTCAAGCACTTTAAAGAAAGGAATAAATTTGGTTTAAAGTCCACAGAGAAGCCTACCAAACCAGGTAAAACCAAGGCCTTGGGTTTTTTCCCAGATAATCATTAGATTATTAGTATTGTAGAATGCATATACTTCCCTTATTGTTGACTCATATTCAGAAAGGAAGTATGTTAAAAGACAGAGCTTTCTGAACTGAAAGGTTCAGAAGGCCATGAAGCTCTCATATAAGGTTTACTTTCATGTAGGAAACTAAACAGCTTCAAACTGAACAAAAAGCTCCTCCTAAGCCAATCGAAGGAGAATTTTTGTAAAAGATTGTCACAAACCAAGGTGATGCAAGCACGGAGTCAAACAGCTAAAATACATAGCATATATCAAGCATTTGATCAAAATTTAAGTTTAGATATAGATGTCATGGTATCAAGCAAGCCTGCTGAAATGAAAGAGCTGGTGGTCTCTTTTTAGGAAATGCTGGAGCTGCTTCAGGCAAAACCCTTCCCAGCTCCCATCCACATGAAAGAAGATGTAGGGCAATGTAGCTAAATTCACAAAGATAGGAATGAGTACCTCTCTGTTACACTTTTCTTCATCTCTCAGTTACTATATATACTAAAACCTTAAAATTTTATTCATTGACTTCAAGAATTGTTGAAGAATTTTAGAGAAAATTATAAAATTTTCTGGCTATTGAAGGGAAAGTTCCAGGATCTCAGGACTATTTATACAGCCAAGACTAAATGAATCTAAACAACAACATAAAATAATCTATAGGGTCAAAGTCCATAAACAAAGTGCTTTTTGGCAGGGAAGAGCATTCCACTTGTACCACTTAGCTGAAGTAATGTATTCAAATGAAGGTCAGCAAGAAGAATTGTGCTATTTGGGGTTTTTTCCAAGAGTACTAATCACAACCAAACCTAGTCTCCCTCTCCACTCCTCCCTTTCACTCCCAGGCTCTCCAGTGGAATTATACAACTAAGCAAAGTCAGAAGTAAGATAAGCTTAGTTATTACAAGAAAGATCTTGGTGACTAAGGATTAGATTTTCTTTTCTCACCCAAATTCTAAGATGGACTATCAAATACACCAAATGTCAAATTAACACTTAGTCATTGTTATAACTTAGCTTCAGCTTCTATCTTTGATATAAGAAGGGAGAGAAAAACACTGTGAAAGATATAGCTACAAAAACCAGAGAAGCTCGAGAAACCACAAAAAAAGTGAACTATATCTTTAAGTTGCTCTCTTTTCAAGTGGTCAGCTATTTAATATGCAGTGCAAGTATTATTTTGTTCACAGCTGTAAGAAGTGCAAGATGAACTTTTCTATCTCTTGAAGTGAAAATATTTTTGGTTTCCATCTTCAACATACTCAATATGTCTAAATGTCCCAGGAAATATATTTATTTATATATTTCACAGTATTGCACCAGCAGACAAAGCAAACTTGGCTCAGTGCATTGAAGGTGTTCATTTATTGCAGTTCAATCAACTACATCTGCACAACTCTTCTAAAGGTAATGGACTTACACAAATGTGACAGGATCTCATGCAAATGAAATGGAAACATCGCCTGGGAGCATTTTTTTAACTGCTGAGGCACATTCTGAAGAAGGAAACAGCCTGAATGTGCATTGCATTGATATGCTCGAGATAAACCACCTTAATCCTGCACTACTATGAAATGTGTGGTGCTGTCCTCTTCATCACCAACTACTTTTCATTTCCTCTGATCTCCTTTCTCCCCACATGCAGGCAAACCTGTGTAAGTAACGTGTGTTAGTGCAGCTTCTGACAAGTCAAACTGGAGAACTCCTCAGGTTAAATATCACCCATGGCAGCTCCCTGATCTTGCTCACTTCTGCCACATGGATGCTTTTCCTGGCACAAAGAGAGAGGAGGAGGCCAGAAAGGCTCATAGCTGGAGAGAGCATGCTGCCTGTTAAAGGTCTACAAATGCAAGGGATTGTCTCTTTCAATGGCAGTGCCTAAAATATCTGTTTAAACTGCCTGTGGAACTTCACTCTTATCTCTTGGTTTCAATTCAAGCGTGAGCTGATATGACTGCCAGCTCCAAACTTTTTTGAAATGCAAGCTTGCAATCTTTTAGTATCTCTGCTGAGAAACTTAGAACTAAATAGAAAGCATTTCTATTACTGACTTAGCATTTTGCATTTAAAATCTGGAAACATTGGTAGATATGCTGTTATTTCTTTAAAGAGACATTTACCTTGAGTATCCCTATAGTCTGCAGATTCTTCTAAAAGATTCTTTAAATAATCTGTATAAAGAAAAAACACAGAGATAGATTTGTTAAATAAATAAACAGCACCAGAAAGTAGAAAACCCCATCTTTTTCCTGGAAATCTGCTGTTCAGATCTACTACTTTATCTTTTAAATCTGTCAAGGTAATAACAAAGTGAAAACTGGCATTTCTATAATGAAAGTATATCAGCAAAGAGACAGGTTACTGAAACAGCAGTCTTTTCCAGTAAAAAGTGATACATTGTATACATTATTCCAGAAAAAAACAAGCAAGTGAAAAATTAGTACATACTTGCTATCATTTACATTTTGCCCGATACGAAAAACTTTTGAAGATTATAGATATTTGTCTGAACACCTAAACTAGTCTATAGGAGCTAATAAAAAAATTAGTCCACTACAGAAGATCTGGTTATGATTAATACTTTTCGGTAATAAAAACAATATACTTCCCTCAATGTTCAAATAGGCATTTTCACTTTTCAATTACACATGTAGTTCAACCACGAGATGGCACCCTCGATCTATTAAAGTCTTCGTAGTTTTACAATCTCTTTTACTTCGCTAAAATTAACTCCAAATGTATGACTATACATGAAAACATCCCCCTCCAATTTCCATTCCCTGGTTGAGTGTCTAGTTCATCAAAAAGTGCAATACTCTGTCAAAGATTAATATATACCCTCAGTAAAACGTCAATCATGTACTCTCTATAAGCTCTGAACTTCTGAAAATGAAAGAAAGCAAAACAGAAACATCCCAAGATATATACATTAGATTGATAAAAGCAACAAATACTGATTTATAATTACCTTTTAAATGAAGTATTAATATTCTGGCAGATCTAACGAAAACTAATTACATGTAATGTAGCAAGCATTCAATTTTAGCTTCTCACTTGTACAAGCTTCATGTAGGAGTGAAATAATTCAACTCCCATAGGCTTGCCCTACCCAAATTCATTCTTTCATTCAAAAAGGATCAGGAGCCAATTGTTCCTGCCTTCATAAGATATCTTGCTTCATGCGTGCCCCTTAGAGACCATTCAGCATATTGTAATCTCTTCCTTATGCACAAAATTAAAAGGGAATTATGAAACATGTTTCTGCAGTAGAATTGCTACAAGAAGTGAGAGAACTTGTCACAGTTAACGAAAGCTTTGAGAAAAACAGAACTACAGGAAGAGGAACATTTGGCACTGACATTTTATTGTTTGGCAGAGACGTAAGGGAGGATCCAAGGGAGAAGCATGAAGAGCAGGTTGGGGTGCAGGAAGAGGAACTGGCTGGGAGGCAGGGAGGGAGCTCTGGGAAGGATGATTGGCTGGGCCATGGGAACTCCAACAGCTTTCTGCTCTCCTCAGAGTTCTGCTTGATCATTAGCAGGCTTTGCTTAACATGTGATCTTTTAAGACAAGTCTGATCTGGCACCAAAACTTTGTCTGCTGTACTCCATCAATATTGCATCCTTCACGTCCCTCAAAATCTTGTACTGTAGTAGCTACCAGCCATTACAATTAAGTATTTAGGTGGCCATATATTCAATTTAAAAAAAAAGTTAATCTTGCTTTCAAAAGATTGCCTTTTACCAGAATAACCTTGGGTTATTCTGGTAAAAGGCTCATATGAGGGGAAAAAGAAATTTAACAAGAGGTATTTTGGAAGGAACCAAGAAGAGTTCACACCTGGTTTAATTTGGTTTAATGTGGAGGAAGATACAACCTGTCATACATAAAACACCAGTTGCCCTCTCCTGCCCTGCCTGTGGGTGGGTGGTCTCCAAAGTTGGAGCTGTGCCATGTTGCTCAGACAGAGCACTCTTTGGATTCCACCATCAAGCCAACAAATTAAAGCTTGACAGTTGCAACTTGATCTTCATTGGGGCCAGCACAAAAGACTCCAATGGGAATCTCCCAGGATAAAAAAATGAGTCCCTACAGCTCATACAGAAATAAGGCTCCCAAACCACACACTCACCTCTACAGGCTGGGAACAAGAGGTAAGGTGGGTAGAATTTCCTCATCTGCAAATGTACAGCTGGCACTCTAAGACACTGTCTCTGGTACATGAAGACATCCAATTTAACAACCAAAGTAATTGCAGTGGAAACGTAAAACCAGAGACCCGAGATTGGAACTAATGATTTCTTGGCATATTCATGCTTTATAACATGTTTCCCAAAACACCACCACTCAAATCCATTTTTGGACAGGTATTTTCTAGCATTTTAAATTATATAATCAGTGAATAGAAGAGGTAAAATCAAGATTTTAACATAACTCCATTCATTTAAAATTATGTATTCAAAATAGAAGGCACCCTTTGTCTTACAAAACTGCAGCAGCCAATAAAACAACTGTAAAATCCTGAAAGTGATAAATAGGTAATTTTCATCTTAGTACCCTCTTTATCTGGTAAGTGGACCTCACTTCACAGCTAAAACTCAGCTTCAGAGAAGCATCAGAACAGGTATTTTTAGTCTCTTCTGTGAATACATACACTGGAAAGTCTGTGCTTACAACAGCCTTCTGGAGGTACTGGCATAAACTATACAGACAAGCTGATTTCACAGACATAAAAAATGTTGCAGTAAAATTTTTGCAAAAGTATTCCTAGATGAAATAAATATAGAAGTCAGATATTAAGGTGAAATGGCATCTGATGTCTTTGCAAAAAAAAATCCCCTCTGAAATAAGCTTTCATTGTTCAGACTCTAAAGACCTTAATCATGCCTTCAGAAATTCTTAATTCTGCTGGATACCCCAAAGCACAGCAAAAATAAACATAAAAGCACACTAGTACTGTTTTTGTGATGAAAATTTCTGTATGCCTACTTCTACCTGACAGCAGCCCCCAGTTCTCTCTTCCCACTTGCTAGGGGCAGTGGCTATCACTTCTTCTGCATCATTAACTACTTTTTGTCTTCGGCTGTCTAATGTAATTAATTTAAACTCAAAGCAATTGTTCCACAACATGTAATTGGCCTTGAGTCTGACAACTCTATTTCCAACCTGCAAAGCAGCAGAGTGCAAAAAGGCTAATTTTTCATCCCACTCAGCCTCCCCTCGCTATAACCCAGTTAAGGGTAACAAAAGACGCTCTGCCAACCTTATGCTGTGAAAAAGAAGAGAGAGGCTTATCCTATGGCAATCAAGAGCCTGTTCATATTGCACAGTCTCAAGTCATCTACTCAAAGTAGAGGTTTTTGGGAGAAGAGAATCACCTCCTTCATTTCTCTCAGAAATCAGAGGCCTCTGATTAGCCACCCCATAAGCTATCTAATATTTACTGTACAGTGCTCAGGGCCAGTATGTGAAGAAGTGGAAGTCCACTTACTGGACTGGAGAAGCTGTATAATTAAACAGAAACAGTGCTGAACTGTTCATCTCCCTGGCTGATTTATGAGTCCACCTGCTCTTGCTTTTGTTAGCACAAAAGTAACTCCACTTCAAAGCACTGCAACAATCTTGTGATGTGACCGAGTAGCAGCAGGTTACCAGTACAAAGCTGTCCCACTGACACAGAACATCTAAATAGGAAGAAATCCCTGCTGACTCAGGCCTGACAGCTTCGTTTCCTGGATTATTTTCATTCTGCTGCTCTTGCCCTCCTCCCCACAGATCCCCCCCACCTCCGGCCGAGGCAGCTGCTCCATTGCTACATCTCACCCACTGCAACAAAAGATACAGATGTTTTGCATGTCCTCCAGATGTTCATATAGCACAAGTTTATTGAGGCATTGCTCAATATTACATAGAGCTGTTGGAAGGTAACTAAGCAGATGGGTCATCCACAGAGACATGGAAGAGTCAGAAATCAAGGGCAACATACATGCATGAAAGACTGAACAGGCTGAAAATGAAACAGATCCAAAACATCACTCTCCAGCTCCAGCATAATTAAATTCTTGGCCTAATCTCTTTTATTGTTCACATAGAACAAGAGAAAATTACATTTCTAAATTTGCCACCAGCATGGCAATCCCATTCCTTTCAGCAGCATTTGCAGGTGTATTTAAAGCTGGGCAGCCACAGCAGATTGCAGACACCCGCAATAACCCCCATCAGCACAGGATGAGGCTTTTTTCAGGTCTAAAACATTCTGTCCCAGCCACAGTGACTGCTAATCACGATGAGGAATTCCCCTTCCACATCTGAGTTTTGTTTCAGTGCCATCCATCCCTGACATCTCTCACTCTGCTGTGTATATTGACAATGGCATTTGCTCCATCCCGATCCTCTATTCAACTGAACTCTGTTACAATTAAAAGCTTTCAACTTACCCAAGGCTCCACTGATTTTGAAGTGTATGTATGAACTATACCAGATCCTAAGTCAGTATCCTTTTAAAATAAATCAAGTCCCTAAATGCCATTTTATGGGTTGATTTCATCAATTATCAATAAGAATTCCCCCTATAGAGTATTCCATTTAATAAGAGTTCTCCCCCTTTTTTCAACACCTTGAATTTAATGAGATGATTAAAATGAAAAACTAAATGTTAATAACTTGGAAACTGCTCTATAACACTTAAGTCTGAAACTGCCACAGCACCACTAGTCTAAGTACATGCTGGGGAAATGCCAATGAGCTGCTACAGAGCCAAAAAAAAAGGTCACGGAGCATTTTATTTTGCAGTTACTACATAAACAGAGGTTATTTTTAAATTGCTCATCAAGACGCAATGGCTCTCAGAAACAATGCCTTAAGTATTTCCAAATCCTTACAGGAGCCATCCCCCTCTTACAACAAACACATCTCAAAATACTTCACAAAGGAGGCCTCTGTCACTGCCCTCCCTTTACAGACAAAAAGCCCCACTGCATCACAGAGATGACTTGCTCAAGGCCACCCAAACACACCAGTGCCAGAGCAGAGTACAGCTCCTTAGCTGGCTGTGGTAGCAAGTCTCAAGTACTTACTGGTGCGCATTAAAAACATGTGTTTTGCCTTTAAAAGAGAATGGATTTTACAGACAAAACACCTGGGTGGGGAAGAAATAGAGAAGCTACTTACAGCAGTTCACAGTTGCATAGATATCTTTCTTCTCCTTGTTCCAATTTTCCATACTGTCTTTTACATTTGTTAAACCCTCATCCCCCAAAAAAAACCAAAAAAGCGAAACTCAAAGCAGAACAGGAGCATTCCAACCCTTTGAGGAAATTACAGGCTTCTATTACCACAGATTCAAGCAAAAACCATCACAGGTCTTATGTTTTCTCTGTACTGTTGAATCTACCATCAGAACACACCACAGTGCTGGAAACATTAGGACCTTGCTTGTCTATCTTAGCACAATCAATATTAGGAAGAAAAGCCTCTAAGCCCATGCCATGTTTTAAAAAGAGCTTCACATATTGTGACACGTTTTAAAAAAAGCCTCACGTATCTGAAGGCAGATAAACACACTTTACAGATGGATACAACTGTCTGAAAACAGGTGTTCTGGGGCATGTGAAGACTGGCTTCTGAAGCCTGCAAAAAGCTTGACTGTACCTGTCAACAGAAGCCTGTACTGGGGAATCCTCTGAACTGGCTTGAGCAAATAGTGCTTGAGGGCCAGACTAGCACAGCGGGGGCTCATCTGCAAGAAACACCCAAAATAAATAACAATTCCACAGCAGTCAAAGGTTCCAGCAAAAGAAAACATGCCTCCAAACAACTACTGATTATACTGCGTAAGCTTTTTATCTTTGAAAAGCGCTACTGCCACAATGTTAAGCATCACACTACAGAGCAAACATTTCCATGTGGAAGACTGCATGCAAAATTACCCACACGTGAAACACACTAGTAGGCACTCACATTCTGTAGATTCAAAACAGGTGCTTTGACCTAGGAGGAAGAGAGGCAAAGCTTCCCAGAAATAAAGGAAATAGGACAGCAAGGGCAACATGCTCCTTTGTGTCAGTGTTCATTAGGCAAAAAAGCACAGGAGTGCTCACTGCAGAAGTTTTAATTAATCCAGGCCTCTAAAGATAACACAGAATTAAAAGATCCATGCTTCAAAAATGCTAATTATCCTGAATAAGCATTCAAAATAATCTGGATCTGAAACATCGAGTAATTCAAAAGGTCTCTTGTCTTCTTCCTGTCTTAAGCCAAGACTGCAGAAAAAAACCCCATCACCAAAACACAAACAAATTAAGGACAGTTTCTAAAGCCCAGTGAAGAATCACAACTGCTAAAAAATCACAAAACAGGATATATCTTAAAAAAGAATACAATACCTCAAAGTCTTTGACTACTGATGCAAATCCTGCATTCTTCTTACACTGTTCATCTAATAATGCAACATTTTTATCAAATTCTTTGATGTAAGTTGAATACATCTTTAGGTAGGGACCCTTTTTAACAAATATATCAGCAATTCTTTGATGCTCAAGCCTAGAAACAACAATAAAAAAGATGCAATTAGAGCTAAAACCAGCATATATCTCAACCCTACAGCAAAACATCTCTCTTTTTCAGAGTAAGATGTGCTAGTTTATGTTCTGAACAAAAAGCTGACAGCAGATAGGTACCCATATCAGCTGCTACTCTAAAAAACCTTATTAGGCACACATCAACACATTAGTGTTAGATGACAACCACTTAATATACAGTCTTTTAAAAATGGTCTTGAACTGTTTGAACACTTTAGTCCTTACCCATAACAGTGCCTTTGTCAGTAGGTTTTTGTATAGCTCCACCCACCAGTGATAATTGAGAATAGTCTTCAAGGGGATTGTGGCTCTCAATCAGCGCTGTCCCTGATCAACAGATCTAAACTACTTCTAAAATGCAAACCAGTCTTCAGAACAGCCTCCTTTTTCCCTAGTGAAATCAGTGCTCTTATCATGCTCATGCAGGGATCAGAACTTTCAATTAAAAACAAAATTTCAAATAAAAACTGTGATTGCTACAAAAACGTATTGGCAGGCCTTCTGGACCTTCTGGGATGCATCTAAATGGCACAAAAGCACATCTAAATGAAAAATAATCTCCTATACTTTCAAAGTACATTCTGACATTTAGGAAGGTACATGAAACACAAACAAGGGTCAAACCATGATCACGTGAAATCACATAAGCCCCTCAGATAAATTTCAATATCAAAGGAGTGGAATCCCCTTATTGATAGTCACCAGTGAGATAATCGCTCTTCCAATTCCCTCAGGAGGTCCCGATTGAGTTCGTAGAGCTGAGGTAGGTAGTAGAGGATCTGATTCAGGATTCTGTCCTCAATCACTGGCTTTCCAAGTTGCCTAGAGGCATGCGCCACAGCATCCCGGAAATCCTGCCAGAGTACAAAGAGGACAGAAACCCCCCCTTGCCATCAGTGAACAGCCTTCAAAGCACCAACACAGAGACAGAGCTCTCATCACAGACATTCCAGGCACTGCTCCCTGTCACCAAAGGCAAGGCAGGTACCATCTGGGTTATGCTTTTCTGCAATTTACTCCCCTAGGACCACCTTAATCCTTTTGGTTTGACACTGGAACTTTACTTTCTTGGTCCTGTATGCATAATATAGAAATTGTTCATTATTTTTACAACAAGCCCTTAAGAAATGTATTAGAATTATGAGGACACTAAGGCAGGCTAAACAAGGCTTCTATCTGCAAGGTTATTGTCAGCCTAGAGTGTCTTCTTGCAAACATGTAAGTCAAAAAGTAAAACTTTTATATCAGCTAATAAAATCATAGTATCTTACTTAAAAACCATCTTAGTGTTCATAAAACATTTTGGAGGGCAAGAACTAGGGTCAAAAAAATTACTATACGTAACACCTCTTCCATACACAGGAAATTAAAATCTAACAAAAAGATACCATAACAACATGGGAATCACAAGATTTCAAATGTGGGCAATGATCAAAGCCAACACTGACTGGTACATTTGAAATATTTACAAGGGAGGAGGAGCACCCTACTTACTCTTGAAGGATCTTAGAGCATTTTCATGCTATAACCAGCTCCCAACAGGACAGAGCTGAGACTCATTGGTCCTCATTAAACTATTTAAAATTAAACTCTTGATCCCACACAAATCAGCATGGCCAAGACTGAAACTCAGTATCCATGATTCAGGGTATTTTCCCTATTCACAAGCAAACAAATCTTTCAAGAAGTCTAGCAATCTAGCATTTCACTTGAGAAACAACACTCTTAACTGACAAAAAAGAAAATATAAATTATGTAGTGTTATGTATTACCATGTCTCACTTAAATCTGGGCAAAAAGAGAATTAATCCAAAACAGCTCTTTTGGAGTTTGTGGTTAATGAAACCTAATATCATATGCATGATCTGCAGGTATCTTGAAAAAAGTAATCAACAAAATGTTCTAAGTAGGGTAATAATTTATATTTTAAATGTGCATGTGGTCCACGCCTGTCTTTGGAAACCTCTAGGGTCCTCAGGTTGAGAAAAAAAAATTAATCCCCCCTTTTCTCCCTCCCTAGGTCTACTACTACAGCTCTTATTAGCTATCCCATCAGTCCAGCATCTGGCACTATTTAGGGTCTCTCAAACTGAAGCCTCAACTTTCCCCTGCTCTCCCTCCTCATTACGTCAGCTCTGGGCAACGTGAGCTCCAGACATGCTTTCTTGCTTTTTGACCCTACGGGTCACAAAGGCTGTGACTGGGCAGTTCTGACAAGAAACTGAAACGAGATACAGGGCACTGGCTGTAACCGGGGAAGGCTGAGAACTAAATGCAAGGGAGTTAAAAAACAGATGGCGTTATTCATATGGAAATGTTCTGGTTTACATCCTCTGTGCAGACTAGTGACACATAGGTTAACTACCAGCTGCATCTTATAGGTTTTTCTGACCCTGGGGCATCGCTAACACTGAAATGATACATTGAATTACAATGGCAAAAGCTCAAATGAAGCATTCTGGAGAGCTTCATGCAAAATGCATCATCATATTAGGATAATATTCTTCCCCTGTCCCCAACTGTATGCACACACAATGTACTGTATGTATTTTGTCATAGGATGAAACAAGAATTTTGTTTGAATGTCATAAGGCAACTTGTATGATGAAAAGCAAAGCAGTTTTGTCTGTACTGTAATCAACAACCCAGGCTTTCCCCTGAGCAAATGACAAAAGGAGAGCAGGGAGCCAGGTTCAAGCACCACTAGATAACACAGGAACCTCAGCTGTAGTTAAGAGCATTTATTTAACTTCTAGATACAGCATTCAAAGCGTCTGCAGGGCATTTTCCAAATACAGATTTGGTTTTTCAACTAGCCTGAGCCAAAGCTGTCCATCAGCTTCATCATGGTTTACAGATTATGCCATAAAAGGCTCTATCATTGAAACAGCCAACCAAAACTTTACATCATCACCCGCTATGTCCCCTTCCACAACTGAGTAAACTGAGGAAGTGCCGCAGAGAGGAAATACAGGGAAAAAAGATAATGTGGACCTTTCAAATTTCGAAAGCCTGCAAAACAACAAGAGCTAAATTTCAATGCTTTTTAATTTTTTTTTGTAATTATCTTCACTACTGACTATGCTTTTGTCAGTGTAACCATATTAAGATTTATTTTTAACCTGGCAGTGGGTGTGAAGTAACTGTCATGCCAAGTTCATCTTGAGATAAACTCAAGAGTTGAATGCAGAGAGCACATGCCTGGGGATTGGGGGTGGGAAAAGAAAAACAAATGTAACAAGGTTGGAATTACCAGTGTTTACACTTGAAGGTACTGGCCTTCTGAGAAAGTAATTTCATATCCAAAAGGATAAAACATAGATCAGGTCTGTTTTAATTACCAGACATAAAACACACTAATTTACAAACTAAACCCTAAAATTTCACCCCAAGGGGCGGAAAGTATTCAGATGACAACTTTTAATGCAAGTAGGTGAATGACTTAGGAATTAGAAACTGCAGTAGAAGTAATTTAAAGTACCAGGACCTAGCTCCTTCTAAACCTAAATCAGTTCACTGCTAAATAAAAGCAGAATTGCTCTTGCAAATAATATATATCTGATATCTATACGTGCCTGCATGACACGATTTATATTACTAACATATTTAGCACATTGTCCTATATAAAACTGCTGAACAGCACTGCTTTCATCAGCCTGTTCAAAGGCAATCACCTAGGTTGTCCTAGAAATTATTCTGTTTGAAGTAATGCAGCAATCCATTACAAGTGAATTTTAAAGACAGATTTTCCAATTAAAAATGGGTCTTGCAAATACTGAAATCTTACTCATTAAAAAAAAAAAAAAAACCAACCAAAAAACCCTAAAAAGAAAAAAATAAATCCAAAAGCCAACTTGCCACACTTTGGAATGAATGTGCTTATTTTACTGAAAAACATTTGCAACTCTAGACATGGTTCATATGCTGCATGACAAAACCCAAAATATTATGCTAGTTATACTGAATCATCTCAGCTTCTTACCAGGATTTTTTTTTCCTTTCAGAAGTGGGGAGGGTATTGTACATTTTTTGAAATGCTTGTTTACAGTTTCTAGTTTTACATTATATTCTGGTCCAATAATAATCTTCTGATATCACTTTTTACTGATTAGGTAAAGGTAATTGTTTTCACACAGCTACTTCAAGAGGACAGCACATGTCACCATCCTTGGAAAGAACATTCTTTCCAACCCAGAAACAGTTTTAGCTTATGTTATGAAACAGCCTCCCACTGGGTACTTGTCCACATGAAAATCTAGTCTAGGCATATTAAAGGCTTCTGAGTATATATTGTTGCTGAATTACTGCCTGATAAAACACTTCCAACTTTAAAATGTGTAGGAAACTCTATTTATCCTGTTGGTATACACTCCCCTTATAGCTGTGGAGTTTTTAAACAATATTTGAGGAGGTTACCATCATCACTGCTTTTGTTTCCTCACACCACTCCTTCAATGCAACTTCCTTAAACAAGCAAAAAGGCTGTGATATCTGAAATAATTCTGAATCATCTGCAATCAGCCCAGGCACTTCCCCTCTGCAAAGGCTCTGTTCTTCTGTTCCCTCAGTTCTTCCCACCAGAGGATTCCCAGCCCACAGTGATCTGCCTGTGTCAGTCTAAGGAGCAAAGGACAATTTTAGTTGTAAACCAAAAGAGGTACTGAGCAGATTAAAACCTCACTCAGCTGCTGACTGGGTCAAGGGCCAAGTTCAAGTACTTAATAGTTGAATGAAGATAATTTCAAACGGGTGAAATTAAAACTTCTTGGCAATTTAACAGGAAGAGAAAGTACTACATAATCTAAACATAGTCATGTATTCTATTCCTAAAGCTTCAACCAATATTCATCTTGGATCTGTTCTCCCAGAACACACCATCAGCACAAAAAAAAAAAAACACAGTCATAATCCCTTCCACTGAAGAACAACTCTCCCAGCTAAATACACCTGCAGATAGCTCAAATATCAGTTTAATTTAAGGAAAAGAAGTATGTTTGCACTTGGATGCTCTTCAAGGAATACACACACATACAGACATCCTATGGTGAAGGAGGAGGGAAGAGGAGGAAGTTTCACAACAGCCAGGCTGCTAGATGTGACAAACTGTAAACATGACTGCTTAGCAATACAGCTAGAGAAGATTTCACAAATAGGTGATTTGAAATATAAATAGGCACTCCTAGCTAGAGTCAGACTATCAGCCATAAACTGCTAAGTTAAACTACAGCAACTATAGTTAATCAAGACTATGACTCAGTGTGGATCATATTTTTTAAATATATCCCATTACTTCTGGAAAGCTGCCAGGCAGTTCCACACCTTTTTTCTCAGGTAATAAAATAATTTACAAGCCTTTAACGAAATAATGTATTGATTTTTTTACAAAAATCAATGATTTGACTGTGGCATATTCCCAGAATGTTATTTCAGGCAATAGGCTGGGTAATAGAACAATACTTCCTTCTAAACTAAAACTATTTTATCAGTCTTCTTAGTAAGAGAACTACAGATCCAATTCATTGTCAAATGTCTTAGCCGTTCAAAAGTACTTCAGAGACCAAAAATTTATCAACATATTCACCTCAGACTGGTCAAATATTGAAACTTTGCAGATGGAGGAAAAGGAGCTGGATGTTGTGAGAATTTTTCAGTCAAACAGTATGTCATTTGTAAGCCAGGACCAGAGGTCAGAACTTTGCTCCAAAGGCCATAGCTATTTTATTTTTCATTACATTCTTTTTCCAAATCTACTATGAATTATTTTTCATAATGCTTGGCTACAATAGACATCCATTTAGAGATATATAAAACTATATATAGTTTTTATATACAGCATTTTGCCATTTTCTTCTGAAAAATTGTAACATTAAACCAGAATTTTTCACTCCTGTAAGTGTCTCTGGAAGGACACACAATAGAAAATGATGCTTGACATTTGCCTTCTTATCTGCCTTCTGCAATCAGAGGTTGATCTTGTGGCTGCAGAAATGCTAAGAGGTGCCTGCTGACAAGTTCCTACTTACTTGGTCTCAGAGTCCAAATATGGACAGAACAGGGGTCTAAGTCAGAAGCACAGATTTAAACACACAGGCAAAAGCCCACAGGCCTAAGCTTTTCTTTTCACAGAGCAAAATGTTACACACTAAGCCTTGCAGTGGAAGGAGTAATCTCAAAAAACCAAGTTTCTCTGCTGGAACAGAAGCCTTGCTGCTTATACCACAGCAGCAGGGAGGAAACAGAATCAGAAAGAGTGGAAAAACAGAAAGAGTGGAGAGTTTTGGAAAAGAACAAAATTCAGAACAAAAATGTACAAAAAATGCCAACAAATAAGCCAGACATCTTACCCTCACAGTGGCAGGATGCTGCTGAGGAGGTCCTCTCACTCATGCAAAGCAAACCATCTCCAAAGAATCCCACAACAAAGTACAAAGGGCACCGATCCTGCCTTACTCCTTTTTTCAGGAACACTGAGTGTTTTTTAGGCACAGGGCAACTCAGAGAAAAGTGATAAGCTTGTTTCTCTTATGTCACTTGTGTTTTACATCGAGTTAACTGTTTATTTTTTCTGCAAGTGTCCTTAGGAAAAAATAGTACTTCTCCCATATTCTCAACTCTGGTTCACTTCAGGAGGCAATGAATGAACCATCTCATAAACATGCATACAGAAGAGCTAGTTTGATTTAAGCTCTTTTGTTTCCAGGAGTTTCTAAAAGCATTTTACTGGAATATCGCCCTAAAAAAGCACTAACACAGTAACAGAAATACAGAGAATTCAAGATTACATCTAATGCCTGATTATGTCCTGAAGCAATCCCATTTGCTGAGTCTGAGACTGTATGCAAAGCCAGGTGAGTCCCTTATCTCTGTTATGACCAGCTTGTTTAGTATTTACAGAAGTATCACCAAGTGTTTATAATTTTGCAGCGTGTCTTCAACAGAAGCAGTCAGATGTACTTGTAGCGTGCGACAGGGGCCACATAGGCTGCTACTCTGGTATCTTGGAAGAGTTGCTCCACCTAACTTGACTTTGTCAACATAAAAGAAAAAAATGCTAAAAAATTTCAGTGGTACTTGTAACTAGTTTGCAGTCACATTCCTACCTCCTCAACTGCTTTCGATTCCACTTCAAAGGCTCTAAGACGAAGCAAATTAAAAAGCTTTTTCTTACGTCAACATTCCTCTTCTTTGGCGCCATGTGATGCATTTAGCTGACATTGGTAAAATATACTGAAGAGAGTATTATTCCTTTCAGATCATTGTTAATGGAATTAGTCACTAAATTTCAAGTGGAAAAACACTAATAGATGGCTCAGAAGGTGCAATGGAGCACCCCTCGATAAGCCAAATTTTTACCATGTGTAAAAGACCCCAGTCTGGGGAGAACCTACATTCTAATTTAGAAATTTGTCAGAGGTTGCTTGACTGGCAGTTAATAAGCCAAAAGGGTCAGTGCACATGAAATCAAAAGGATAATTTTATCAAAATTTTATCATTAAAATATTATCCATAAGAAATATATGATTCAATCAACGGATTTAATAATGTACGTGAAAAAACAAACAAATCATCAAGCATACCACTCTGTGGAAACAAAGAATTGGGTGTCTGCAACATTTCTTAGCTAAGGCAGTTTTTATTTAATGAAGAATGCACACACACACAGCCTCAAAACCAGTGCCCTCTCTGACAAGGACACTCACAAAGGTTCCTGCTGCAGGCCAGCTGACAAGTTAAGGACAAAGTATTTCCTAAACTCCTGGCCTAGCATCCTCCCTGTTAGACCCGGCTGAATACACGTTGATTGTTATTGCTAGCCAACAAAAACATTTCTAATAGTTTTTATTTGGCAGCTAGAAACTAGCAGACTGTCATGAACAGAATTGCAGGTTATCCATTAAAGGAAAAGCAAAACACATCCTACACCACTACACATCTACACTGTGGGGACAGCTTTAAGTTTATCCTAGAAACTTCCTAAGCTCTCTACTCTTCCCTTTTTCAAATTGTTCTGCTGCTTGCCCACATCCTCCTTACCAATAGCCTTTCTCCCAGTACTGCACATATTACCTAAAAATCTGGTACACTGAACGTAAAGATACCTTTAAAAAATAAGTTACATGTCTGAAAAATGTGATAATTTAAAATTACATAGCTTAAAACTTGCCTAGGACAATTCTCTTTCTTTTACCAGTATTTAAGATTGAGTTCTGTATTAGAAACCATGTTGAATATAAATTATATATTGGCTGCAACTGACTGAGCCAGCTCATAAAAACCAAGCTTGAACAGAATCAGAAAAACAGTTACTAGGAAGAACGCAAAAGAGGAATCAGCAAAAGATGTGGTGAGTTTTTTGTTCTCTGAAAAAAATCTCTGTATTACAGGACTATATACAATCATCTACAAGAGCCTTTGTTCCCAGTTTCACAGAACAGGCTTCTCAAGGGACTGAGATAGACCAATGCATCTGTTTGCAATATAACCACTCTATTGCCCAAGGAGAAAACCACTGTGTTTGCACTTAATAGAGTGACAAAATGGTACAAACATATATAATTTCAAACTTGACAGAAAACACACTAAATAGAGAAAGAAATATTCTTCATTAATTTCCTACTATCACCTTCAACACAGCATGTGTTACAGATGGCTGATCCATACGAACACGGATGACATGCTTAACCCTTGCTGTGTACAACACATCGCAGGTACTACAATCACAGGTGTTACCAGAAAGCAAATGTCTGTCAAGGAACTGCAGCCTCAAAAAAATACACTGCCATGATGATGGATGCACCATTACAGCTATTAGCTATTAATTGGATTACTTCAAGAACATGCATTCTAATGTACCATTTCTAAAATAAATTGTTCCGGCCTCCCCCCACCATTTAAGGAGTTATTCTAATAAAAAACTTTATTTTTGTTGCTATGCACGTATTTATAAGCCAGTACAAGCTGGCTTATAAATATGATTCTGATTAGCATAAATTGATACATATTCAATTTTTAGTATTCAATACCCACACTCAACTGGAAACTGCATAAATTATTAAGGAGATCCAGAAGGAACCGCCAAAATATTCATCCATTATGTAAAATATGAAATATTAAAGTTCAGCTTAATTAGATTCATTTTCATATTTTGAATCTATAGATGCAGCAGAAAAAAGGCACAGTCACTACCATAAAGCCTCAACATAAAACTTTAATAGATTAAACAAACAGAAGAGGAAACTGCTTTTTTTTTTTTTTGAGTACTTACAATGTGTAAGAGCTTTAGCACATCCACAAACCTATCAGAAAAGCAAGAAAAAGCAGACAGTTACATTTTAATTGCCCAATTAAAATAAATTGAGTAGTTATTAAGTACAGCTTTGACACTTACACCTTCTCTGAGCTCATGATCTCCTTGGCAATATGGTAAACCTTTGTTTTCTTTCCAGCTGACTTAACCTGCAAATAAAATTACATGTTACACAAAAACTGTCATAAAGAAAGTGGTCACAGACAGGATTGCGAATCTGGATCTGGACATGCACCTAGAAAAACTGTCATAAAGATCATTTCCAGCTATTAGTTCCTTAAAATCAATGTAATTATTTGATAGTTACTTCTAAGAAAAACACTTCATACTTCTTCGAAATCTCTTGGCTTTGACCCCTTCTGGTTTTTCAGGATCTGTGAGGAAAATCTATTTAGCTTGTATCTGGAAACAACAATATCAGCTAGGAACAGCTTTTACAACACTATCAGCCTTTTCTTTTAATTATTACAGGAAGCACTGAAGCCCACAATGAATGAAGTCCTAGCAAACAACAACTACTGGTTTAGCAAAAGCACTGAAGTACAGGGAGTATTTCTATCTTACTTGATTATTTTTTTCTGATTAATACAGCAACAGTAATATTTGTAGTGAACTCAAATGTGTCTCAGGAACATCTTGAAAGACATATACATTTTCTTTACTGAAAAACAAGACAACAGGAGAAAAAAAAAAACACATTGAAGAGAAAAGCTAGTTTCTGACAATCTACTAACGGAGCTGCCTGAATACAGAGCAACTGTACTCCAAAGATGCAAATATGTGAGCCTTGTCATCTGCCTGAAACACTGTGGAGATGATTTTGGGTTTCACATGTACACTTGGCTTCCAAAAAACCAACGGCACTGTCCAATATCAGACAGAGGTAATAGGTATAACAAAGCAAATGGGGCAGGCATCAGGATGCAAATGTGTTTGCTACACAGTGTAACTTCCATGTACAATTTCCCTCAGATGGAACACCTTTCTCCAAAATAGCTCTCATGGTTTGCCATATGCTTCTTTGCTGCCAGCTGTCACCACATCTATTGCACATTCAGGCTTTCATTTCAATGGGCTGCAAAGAAAGAGAGGATGAGGAGCTCTAAAACATCACAGGATATACAACTCAAGTGAGATGGAAGTCCTGGGAAGGCTGTATTGAGTATGGTAGTATAATATGGACACTGAACAGTTTATCTAGAAAATCAGGTATCAGTGATATTTTACCCACAAAACTTTGATTCATAGGCACTAATGTTGCAAGATTCCTCTGACGATTTAGTTCTTCTTGAAACCTATAAATTGGTCTCAAGTGCTAGAAAATAAACCACGGAACAGATAGTATGCATAGGTTGGTTTTAATGATATTGTTGCATTCAAAATAAAAAATAAATCTAAATTAAATTTTTTCATTGGAATTCAAATGACACCATCTAATTACATCAGATGGCTCAAATGAAATATGTGAAATTACTGAATTAAATTAATTCTTCTTCTAAATTAAATAATTTTGTTTAACATCACATATGTGCAAAATACATTATTTATTTTACATACTATATAGATAGATATCTGCACACAAATCTGGGATTTTACTTATGAAATTAAACTTATTTCCAAAGAACACTGGGATCTATCCAGTGTGGGTCAATCTCATTCAGGCGAGATTGTAACATCTATTCTCAGGCCTGTGTGCCTATTCAGAAAGCACAGCTGACACACTCCCTGCAAGACTGAATTCACAAGTAAGTCAATTATGCAGAGCAAGGTATCTGCCATCACCGTAGTTGTGTCAGTTGCAAATGAGATGAAAATTAGTATTTTGAGAACAAGATGCTACCGCTAAACAATTACAAAACGAAATATCACAGTCTGTTTTCAACCCCATTTGAAAGACTTTTCACATACCAGCTGGTGCTGAAAGGGCCACTTTGAATTTGCTCAGACAAAGATACTCTGGCTCTGAGAGTCTCTAATGGGAGAACCAAAGGGATAATACGTATAAGGTTCTCTGGCACAACACGGGAAAGAAGCCCTCTAAGTCCTCTAACAGATAGAAAGCATCAGAACAGCCAGATGCTTGCAGTAAGGAAAAATAAAACAAGCCCAGTTGACGACCGATGCAGAGACTGCTTCATTCTCCTCTGCAGCTGCTCTCGCTGTGAGGAAGTTGGTTGTTAATTCCCAGCTGCCGGCCGCACGTGCCCAAGGCAGCTGAAGCAAGCGACAGCAGATGCCTCACAGCAAGCGCTGAATTACTCCATAAAAGCTGCCTGAGAACCCTCCTAATGGGGACATTTTCTTGTGCAACTCGGTAGTGAAAGGCTGAGGGCATTCGTAGAGGTGCACAAGGTAAGTTAGCTTCTACACAGGTAAAGTCTTGTTTAGTTTCACAGGAACAAGCTTTCCCCTTGACTCTTTCCCAGTTTAGTCCTCTCATTTGGTTTAACAACATTCAGGCCTGACATGCCAAGTCTTCCCTTCCAGCACTAAAAAGTTTCATTGGGTTTTTCTGTTTATCTTGTTGGGGCTTTGCTTTTGTTTTGTTTTCGTTTTTCATTATTTTTAAAGAAAGGAAGCAGATATAACTATTATCAAAGGAAACAGCTGCTGGGACTGCTGCTGAAGAGAGGCACTGGTCTACAGGAGGGCTGGTTTCAGGGCATCCACAGCTGAGAAGAAAGAACACGGATACCCCCAAAGGGAGGGACAGGGCCCTCATAACTTCATTTCGTTCAGAGCATTAACACTGTCTTCCTGCTCCTCATTTGAAGAAGAAATAAGATTAAAATAAGGAAAATCACTCCAAGTTGACACTCACAGAAGGTCAGACCTCAACAGGCGGTTTACATTCGAAAGTATCTCAACAGGCTACAACTTACGAAAAACTGCAAGAGCGAGGATTAGCTTCAGAAGATAAAGACAAAAAGATACCTGTTTATCTTCTTGGGGATCAGCCTCCCCTTTACTGGAATCAGAATTTGTGTCATCATCTTCATCAGAACTGTTCATGATATCTTCTTCATCTGACTGAAGATCTCCCATTACCACGTTGGGATGATCATGGTGTTCTTCTAAGGACCTAATATTAAAATATATACATCATACTTCATATATGTAAATAGCTTTCTGTTTCACCCCACAATAAATTATCTACTTGGTATCAGAGACCCTGAAAAGTAGTGAGTAGTCTGAAGGTTACAACAGTGTGAGGCTTTTCCACAAGGGACTCACAACTTTGCAACATTTTATTTATGCTAGTATTGATACAATGCTTATAGACAGCAAGCAAAAGCCCCAGTACATTTGGAGTATTTATATTATTCATGTCCATCACAGCTTGCCTAACAACAAAGTCTGATAAATCTATTTCCTTATTGCTATGTGCATGTACAGAGCAGCATTTGTACTTTGGGCAGGATAAAGAAAGATCATAGCCATTTTGCTATCCTCTATCTCACAGCAGCAGGTCTTGTAGCAGATATAGTACTCACATGGGAGCTTTCTGTGTGAAATTCCAGATGCACATATAGATACAGGCCTGTTTCTCAATGCATATGTTAAACAACTGCATCAGTGACAGCAGTATCATAACCATTCTGTCCAACAACTCCTCTTAAAAGCAAGAAAGCAAAATCTTTTGCAATTAAGAACACCCATCCCCCAGAAACAGACACCTTTCAGATAGCTGTCAAAACTATAAAACAACCTTGTTCTGCTGCTGTGCAATCATTATAGAGGTCTCTTTTTATTAGCTTCAGCCATGTTTGCAATACAGGAATTGCATGAGACAGGCACACAGTCTCCTTCCTCTAACTAGCCTTGACAACTTCAGTAGAGATTTAAGAAATGCACTTCTAGAAGAAAATAAAAAAGAGGGTAGAGAAAGATAGGGAAACAGACCAGAGGAAACAGCCTCAAGTTCTTGAAAGGTTACATGGAAACACAGCAAATCTCTGGGTTCCTACTTTTAAGCCTTAAAAATATCGAATAATTTCCAATTACACTAAATTATCTAAAAATCACACAATCTATGTTCAAGGTCTGCAAAATGATGCTGGGATGCCACAGATTTATTTTGACATGAGCCAAAACAGATTAGCTATCTTGCAAAACAAAAAGCAAATCCAGGAACCCTTGTCCATGAGCTGCTGCAGCCAGCAGAGATTTCACCAGGCTGATCAACACCTAATTTTATACAGCCAACAACTGCCAGGGCTACATTCATCTCCATATACCTGGCCCTCTGCCTCCTGAGGGAAGGTATAGTTATGACTGTTTTTGTCCTTGCTTTGAATCAGAGGAAAGCAGGGATGGAGGGTAACTATTCAGACTTGCCACCTCTGTCTGTGATAGCTACCAGAAAGAAAACCTGTTACCATGGATCCCACAGAAGGTGTCTGCCAACAATCTGAAAAGCAGAAGCATTCCTCAGGGCTCAGGTTCAGCATTGGGACTGGTGGACAGGTTTGTCAGTGACATGGACAGTGGGACTGAGGGCACCCTCAGCAAGAGTGCCCAGCAGGTCAAGAAAGGGGATTCTGCTGCAGCCAAGTGTTTATTACACAATGCTCAAGATAGAGTTAAAAACCAACAAACCAACACAAAAATGCTGATCACAAACAGAAATATATTTGGAGACAAAGATTAGCTGGCCTGTGGACAGAACTTGGTCAGCCATGAAGACATAGAGAAAAGATTAAAATAACTTGGTTCTATTATGACAACACAGGAAGGACTTGGGAAACTCCCAAGCAGTTACTGTCTCCCAGAACCAAAAGGTGTGGGGGGGGAGGAAGGCAACTGTAAGGTCAGCATTGAGTTCAACAAGGTGCTGAGCCAAGACTGCAGCACCCTGGGCACAGAGAGACACCCCTTTATGTGGGTTTGGGAATTATCAGCTTCATGCAGGAAGACTGCAGCCACCAGAGATGAGTGCTGATGCCAACAGCATATGGTGTATGCCAGGGACAGTTCCCACAGCGTCTCTAGAAGTTTCAGGAAGGCAAAAAAGCAGCTTTTTACTGGAGCTTTCCCTGGAACCACGCTAGCAGGAAACTAAGATTTCTGCAGTTATTCATTAACTTCAGCAATTCAGAAAACTCCTTGTCTAGTTCGTATAACTCACAGTCAGCTGAGAATATTTATTTTAGCAGATGCCATGTCATATTCTTTTATTATTACAAACATCTTTATTACATCAGTAGCATGACATGAGGTAGATATATGCCCCAGCTTTAGTCAAAACCTGCAACAGAAATTACTGCTGTTCCTTCCTTTACTAAATTACTAAGCTTTACCATCCACACTATGGTCTCTGATCAAGGGTATTTTTCCCCCACTGCAAAGTATCTTAAGTGCTTTATCTCTGACCACACTGGAATACACTTTTTAGTCCATTATTCATTAATGTCTGTTTTTGTTAATAGACATTTTATTGCCCTTTTTCCTACCCTTAATATTTGTTTTAATTGCCATTTTAATTTCATTTAACTGAGATTCTTTCTCATCAAGAAAACATTGTTTTCACACCTGTGACACCACTGTTCTTTTGCCTCAGCACATGCTACTGGATGCCCACTCCCAGACTCTGTCATCGTTTTCCATTTTAACTTTTCAGGACAGCTGTGCCAAAACCTAGAAGTTTTAGAAAATCCACCCTTTTGGAAGTCAGAAACAAGAACACTTCCAGGTGAAGCTGTATTTTACTTGCACAAACACAATCCCCTCACCACTGAAGGAGGAAGAACAAACTAGCTAGTTGTGTGAAGCATTTTCTAAACATAAGATTAATCAGCTTATCTAATAGAAAGTTTCAGTAAAAAAAAATACTAAAAATTTTAATAATTAACTAGTGATAATTTAGGGTGTGTAGTAAGTGTCCACAAATGACAGCCACTCACCGTATAAGTTTTTTTTCCTTCCTATAAATCACAACGTTGAAGCAGTAAGCTCATTTTCTGGCCTTTGTGGTGCTTATGCACCTACTATTCACGTAAAGGAAGCTATGACAGCAGAGAGAGCCACATATAAAATCTTACATACAGTATCTACTCCACTTCTATCCTGTCTTTGCTCAGTTCACAGCCCTCCAGTTCTTCCACATGATACATATTGTTGAGGGGTTTTTTTAGTGGTATTTTTAATACTTTTTCTCTTCTTTTCTTTGCTTTTTAAAGAAAAAACACATTGGAAGATTAGCTGATTAATGATCAAGAGTCATTTCATACTCAGCTATTTTCCAGAATCAAACAAGCCATCAGTTCAGGGGTAGGATGCAATACTGGAGCCAGGGGTAGATACCTTCATGGTGATATCTGCAGCTGGGTCCTCTTCTTCATAGAAAATGGGGACAGTTACTGCATTCATTTGTGTTTATCAGCCACATGCTGAAGAACACACAATTCTCCTCATACATTACACCTTAACCTTTCATGGTAAATGCTACAGCTTTTCTGGTGAAACAGAAAGCAGATTTGTATTTACTGATTACTCTTTTCTGTACTTTTACCTCTGAAGTAATCTATAACATAAGCGTATGTATGATTCTCTTAAAGTTATCTCTAGATAAAGTGAAATCCCTTGCATTTTAACTGCCTTTGGAAATAGTAGTGAATCTTTAAATAAACAGAGTCTTTTCTAGCACATATTAATCCCCCTTTTCCAAAATACCACATGCATGCAGTAAGGCTTATTTTAAGTTGCTCTTCTGATAGGTATTTTGGGGATACTGTGAACTGTCTCTATCTTGTTCCCTCTTCATCACGATTCTTTGTCCTACCCGCAGCAATACCAATAGAAACTTCTGCATTATCAGTCATGTGAAACACCAGCCCTGCCAACTCACTGTGCTGTGCACTGAGTAAGAACATCTTGCCGTATCTCATGAGCAAGTTATCTAAATATAGACGTGGGGCTTTTTTACTTGACACATAAAATGAAGGAATCATTAGTTTGCCTTGGAATGAGCAGTGTATGGGATGATGCATTTATGTGCTGTATTTTCCTATTGCAATCATAAAACATTATTTAAATAAAACGTGTTGGTCCTAGTAAGACATACAGCAAGATAAACTACCAAAAGTTAAAAATTGCCATCAGACTACCACCACTGGGAATCAGCATAAAAACCACTTATTGTCTTCAGGAGATGACCAAGACTAGTTTTTCTTATTATAGAAGCTTCAAATACACCTGTGGCTTCACTTCCAGACACTGCCGATTTGGACCCTGCACAGGGCACTACAGCCTGAAGTCAAAATTAACATTTCAGTCTCAGTTTCCAATTCCTTTAGAAGGCACATAGTACTTTAAGGCTGACTGAGATCATTCAGAAAGATTCTCTGCCATGGAATGCTCCAACATTAAGTATTTTATAGTATATTGGAATGACTTCAAGTGTTAGCATCACCATAACTACTAAAAAGCAAGTTTCCACAGCTCCAAAGTATTTGCTAAAATAGATTCATCCATGCTACTGCTTTACACACATTTCCTTGTGATCTTCATTATTTTTAGATCTTTTCCCTACTTTCAGTAAGTAATAAAAATATGTAGGAATGCTGAATGAACAGAGCCTTGCACACAACACTCTGCTAAACTATTCATTTCTCATCCTTTTGTTGTTTTAAAACGAGTCTCCGGTATACTCTGCTTTATCCTCCTTTCTCTTCCTCCAGTATTTTATTGTGTGTTTTTTGTGGGTGTTTATGTTTGTCTGTTTATTTTTAAAGCAAGCTTTCAACATGCAGGCAAAATTACACAAACTGAAGTTCCTACTTAACTAAAAAATACACACCAGAATTTCAGAGAGCAACTAAACATGCCTATTATAATATTTCATCTTAAATCCTTTTCATATCATTATAGCATTTCACCATCTTTTCACAGCTGCTTGTATCTCATTTTTCCCCAGAGAGCAAGCAACTATTAGTAGCACTGATCCATTTTCATTTTTTAACATCACCATTCCCTGCAATCAATTTTAGTAATTAAAGCATATTCAGCTGCTGTTTTTTTAAGACCTAAAAGCACATTGGTTCTCTGCGAGGGCAATAGCTGATAACATTGTCATTTTTTTCATAGCCCCTCATATTCCCAATAGCTGTAAGCATGCCTCACTAACTGATTCCCTCTATGAACTCTAGTTGTACACTTTTGGGAAACGCAGTGGTAAAAGTCCTGAAAAAACAAAATGTTCTATGCAATCTCTTCTGTTTGGTCCTATCTAAATTCAGCATTTATTCTGAGGAAGGACTGTAAATATAGAATTTGAATTAATATCTCAAAACAATTTAGGAAGTAATTCCCTGATTTGGGTGCTCAAACAACAGAAGATGGTCCTGGAAAGTCAAATTAAAAGTGAAATTAATGCTTGGTTAAATAACCCTTTTGTTTTGCTTAGTGAATTTCTTGTCCTTTCATTTAATGCTTTTTTTTTTAAAGACAGTCCAGTGTCTTTATTATTTAATTACTGCAGGTTTTTAGAAAAAGAAAATCAGTTTTAGAAAGCAAGCATACTTGGCAAAGCACTAAGATAATAAAGGACGCCAACCAAGATCACAAGTGAGCTCCTATGGAAGGTTTAAGAAAATACATAAAGAGATTAGTGATCAGCAAGATTAGTAAAGGCATCAATTACAGCACTTTTTGGATGAGTCACATTTGCTGCAATACCTCCCATCCACAACAAGCCTGAAGAAGTCAACACCAGCACATTTGCTTTTGCAAACCAGTCTAGAAAGCATAAAGATGAACTTCATATCACTCTAGATGCACCTGGAGCTTAACATTCACCTCTCATTTCAACTTCAGATTATCTGAACAAAAGTGGCTAAAAATATCCCATCCCTTGTTGTTGTCTGCATGTCCCCCTGCTTTTCATTTCTCCTTCAGGCACACTGGACCATGAAGCATCAAATGAAGATGAAATGCAATCCAGGCCAGGAGGACTACTTCTATAGCATCAGTCACCTCTCTGGTTTAATGACAGACTCACAGACGAAAAAAGCTGAAGCTGAGATCACATCTCTCTTCTCTAGGGGTAGTGGACAGTGTGAAAAAGGCTGGTGGATGCTGCTGCGTCTCTCACAGTGCTGATGTGGCTGCCAGCACTGGAGACTGGTGGCCTTAATGCAGCCAAGCTGCTTGGGCTTCAACTTCTCTGCCAAAAATGGTGCTTTTTCACAGCAAGAGAGCAAGATAGCAAGGTGCCCTCTCCAATGTGATTTTACACAGCAGCACTAACGTTATGCCATTTGTTCTTCTGCAGTAAGAAACCAATGATATTAATAAGTTCTTCTTTTTATTATGACTAGTAACAAGAAAAAAGGCAACCAGACATGAATTTTAATTGGGGTGATCTCAAAAAACATGACAATTGATTTTGATCTTCTTTTTCTTTATATCTTTTAAGGTTGCCTGAACAAATCATGCCTGTGAGATTCATTAGTTCCTTCTGCGAGCGATCCTGCCACAGGTGGCATGGCAAGGAAGAAAACAGACCTCTACAACAGTCTTTAAAATAAAAAGCACCCCAAAACAAGGGGCAAACAAACTAAACAAATGAATCCATGACTATTTGCATTGCTTAGCACTGTTGTGCTATATTCTCTCCAGGCTGGTTAGGGAATTTTAAGGATTCAGTTACAAATATAAACACTCCTCAAGAATCACAGCTAGAAAACAGTAACTACTAGCATCCAGCTGAGCAGCTACAACTGAAAATAGTTCGTGCACTCCAGGTTCCTTTTTCAAATATCAATTTAAAGACTTCAAAAGTTGAAACAAATATTTTAAACAATACCATATGTACTGTATGCACTCATTAGTGTCTATTTTTTTTACAGAAAGCCAGGATCATTAATGACAGAAATACACTATCAAAAGAAAAGCTCAATACAATCTATTTGAAATGGATTTTCACTCAGAGCCGCTTGCACTTTGAAAGCTGTCTGCTGCCTCCTGGGCAATGGGCTGGCTGCTGAGAGAGGCCATATGGAAATGCCAGGAGTTTGCTCTTGCCAGGACAAACACCAAGAATCACCCTCTTTGTCCCAGTCCTTACCTCTGGCACTCACTGGTTACACCAGGGACTTCTGGGCAAGGAGGATATCACAAACACTGAGAGAGCTGCCACCACATTTAGGCTGTCAGAAGGAGCTGCCAGTGGCATGATCTATACTTGGCTGAGCATGTTGCACACTTCTACACCTGACTTGCTTGAACCGAGTTATCCCAGCATCTGCAGCCAGCAACATTCGGTCTAGCATTTGCTATCCTCAGGTCAAGACTGCAAACACTACTTTCCTCAATGAGGTGAAAGAAGAATACAGCTGACTCACATTCTAAGCAAAAAAAAACAACAAAAAAACCAACAACAACAACAACAAAAAAAACCCAAAACACCCCAAAAAAACAACAAAAGCAAACAAAAAACCCACACACATTTGTCCTACGTGCTTCACATTAAAAAAAACATACAAAATGTATTAAATAATCCATTCTGTCAGTCACGCTACTTCAAGCGCACTATGATCAGTGTGTCAATAGAGTCATGCCCATATTTCCATGGCACAATTTTAAAAAGCAGAGTTTAAAAAAAGGTGCAAACATGATTTCAAATTATCTCCTTATTTAGCTGTGATTTGCAAACGTGAGCTCCTGAGGCCAGAGGCACCCAAGGATGGCTCACCACAGGCAGCCTCCCATGCTCACCGAAGTCATCTTCAGTGAGACCGTTTGTTGACAATTCCTCAGTTCCTTGGAAAGTTCAGCATAAACACACATGCATGCTTCAGATGTTTCTACACTCACCACAGCAAAGCCACATTAAAAAAGAAAAGGATAAGAAAGAGAAAGGTCTCAGTTTAAAAGTCTGCAAGAAAACTGGTGCCCACAGTGGGACAGCTCAGCTCCTGAACAGCAAGGCACAGCTGACATCGGGACAAGCAGGAGAGATCCTCTGATTGACAAATAATCATGAATACTAACCAAGATCACAATTGGTTTTCTACGGGATGTTTAAGAAAATCTATAATGAGATAACTGATCAGCAATATTAGTAAAGGCATCAATTACTGCACCTTTGAACGAGTTACATTTTACTGCAATACCTTTCCTCCACAACCAGCCTGAAGAAGTCAACACCAGCACATTTCCTTTCACAAGCCAGTCTAGAAAGCATAAAGATGAATTTCATATCACTCTAAATGCATCTGGAGCCTAACTCATCATAAATTCAGAACTGTCACCTGAACTTCAGATCTTCTGAACAACGGTGACTGTCTTCCATTAGAGCTAAAAAATCCTCTCCTTCATAGACATCTTCATGTCCCCCTGCTTTTCCATTCTCCTTTGGGCATACTGGACCACGATGCAAAAAATGAGAGTGAAATGCAGCCTAGGCCAGAAGTCTTACTTATCTTTCCCATCCCAGCAAAGGTGCCAAAAGGAGATGATGCCAATGTAGTAGAACATGATCCAGGAGGATACAATGGGACAGTCTCAAGCATTGGGACTGTAAAATGAAATACTGTGGTAAAACCTAGGGATTTAAACCCTTGGCTGGAAGCATGTAAAGGGAAAGGGGTCCCTGCACTGGTGCTTTCTGTCACCATCTAAAGCTATGAGGGATTACCTGTCTGCCAGGGTAGGTAATGAGAATTTACAGTCATGAGCATACTTTGTAGCATGCCTTTAGAAAGCACAGTTTAAAAAAGGTGCAAACTGCTCTCACAGTATCTCCTCACAGAGATTTACAGCAGAATTTAGAGCTTTTTGCCTTCCCCTATCATTAATTCTTGTTTCATAGAGAGAGCTGCAATGCTCATGGAGAAGACCTTTGGAAGACACTCTTGGCAAAACCAATATTAAAAAGGACTAGAACAATATGGCACTCATTCACAATCAGGACCTCTTATTGTAACTTCTCTCAATTCACAAAACAGACCCTAGTGGGATGAACCAGACTGGGAAAGGACAGCAGAATAAGAAGAAAAACAAAAAAAGGAAAAAAAACAAAAAAAGGAAAAATGACAACAGAACTTTAGCACACACTGAACAGACTTCTGGAAAACTATAATATAATTGTGACAAAAAAAAAGTCAAAACAAATGTATCAAATGGGAAAGAGAAAACTTAGACCAAGTGAGAACAGAACTTCCTATTAATACCCATTTAAAACAAAATTGACCTTACCCTGCCAGAGCTACGACATTTCAATGCATAGCTACTTGTGCTCACTATAATCAGAGTTAATGCATGGCCCTACCCAATATCTTCTGTATTGACTCAGTATTAGTTTCATGATTTTTGCGTGACTATTTCTGAATCAGGGCTCCAATATCTCTCTTCAAACAGTTGCTCACTCAATTTAAAAATAATGCACATCCTATTGCACTCGGGTTTTTCTACATACCAGATATGGAGAAGATGACAAAAGAAAGCTGAATAACAGATTACTCAAAAGGTAGTGACCTAGATCTGAAACAAAAATGGAATGACTTAGTTCCTAAACACACAACTCTCTACATGCACGGGAGCTGATGCAGCTTCCTGGACAGTATGTCAGAAAAGAGAGGATGAAATAGTTTGGTCAAGAGCAACACAGACTAAGAGTAAAGAATAACTGAGCTGCTTGCAAGGTTAGACTTGTGCTATCTTTTCCTCTAATCCTTTGCACAAATTAGAAGAAGAATGGGATTTAGACACTCTTTATAACTTTTCAGCTTATCTAAAAATCTGTACAGAAGAGCCCACCCTAACAAACACCACTAGGAAAAAAGCAACAAAAAAATCAAGTGAACTCCGAGCAGTTGAAATCACTGAGCCATAAGGCTCAGGCTGTGGCTTTCAAAATGGTAGATTTGGTAAAAACTACCTTTATTTATTTATATGCATCTTAAACATTTCTTTAGTCTTCTGCTTGAGGAGAACAGTTTTTCACAAGCACAATGATATTCTGAAGTAAAATTAAAACATGTAAAAACCTTATGTTTCTAAATGAAACTCACTGGATTCTAGCATCTAAAATAAAACCAGTATTTCTTTACCTATATTTTATCTAGTGCATTGAAACAACATAGCCGCACAGTTTTGTAAATCTATTCATTAAAACATCTTTAACTAGGTCAAACAGAAATGCTGGGTGAATGTGGCATATTAATACCACTGTTGGCATTTAAATAAAAAATTAAGTTTATATTTTGATCACTTTCTTTACACATTTATTTTGTGCCACCTAAAAATCTTACTGTTCCACACATAGTATTACATTAGAATGCAGCTGGAATATCACTGTGCCACAGAGCTCCACAAGCACATTTCCTGAGCTGATGCTGAAAATAACCCACAGGAAAAGGCTGCTGAACATATAAATGGGTCTTTCATCAATTCTCATATCACATTTGACTCTCCACTCTGCATCTGATGTATTCTCTAGAGCTACATTTTGCTAATTTATATCACGGTTGGCAAAAGGAGACAGAGCGCACACACTGGAGGCGGGGGAGAAAGGCCAACATCGGTGACAAATATGCAGCGTTAACTTAGCTTCCTCCGCCTTTAAGAAAAGGAAATACACATGAAGAATGTCAAAATTAGGAAAAACACAAACATGGAATAAAAGAGGAAAGAAAAAGATAAAGCACTGCAGAACAATTTACAAAAGTGCGTGACACTTGAGTTCCTGTTACCCACGACCAGGGGGGTTAGGAAGGAGCCTAAGGCTTTGCTTCCTTCGGGCTCCCCCGGCACACTGAGCCACCCTCCAGCTGAAGCCAAGAGCCAGCGCACTGAGCTGAGGGCAACGTCACCGGAAGGACAAGGACATCCTTGTATTGTACCGGGGGAGCAATTGCAACACAAGTTTGGACATTTCTGCTATCTGTGGTGAGCACTTCTTCAGTGGGAAACAAAGGAAAGCACAGTTTACTCTCAAAATGGCTCTTTTAATGCAAATCGATTGCATGTGCACCAAGGTTAATATGATCTAATTTTCTAGACTGCACAAGACTGACCAAAGCAGCCACCAAATCTTTTGGAGAGCAGATGAGGATTCACCTGGCAGCTGGGCAGTGCTCACAGCAGTGCCTTCCTCATCACTACTGCCACCATCTTTACTCCCTCTCGTACTCACAAGCACACCCAGCCCTAACTACACTAAAAAAAAATTACACTGAGAATTGATACCACATCTGTTTTTATGTAGCACTTGTAAGTTATCAGGTGTTACAAGACTTTTGCTATTGCACCTCCAACACTGTCAGAAGTTTCCCTGGCTGTGTGAGTCTTCTTCACCCACCTGTTTCTTTTACCAAAATCAAGAGGAAGTCCTTGAAAAGAGGGATGAAACAAATGTCAAAGACAAAGATTCCTTCTTAATTACAATCCTGGGGATCTTCACAATTATTTCCGTGTCATAAGACATTTTAAATCTTTTCATGACTGGATTGTACACCAGAATAGGAAAAATGTGGTTCTCCAGCTTCTTTCTCTCCCTCATTGAAGATGGAGACAATCAGACTTCAGAATCTTTCCCACTGTCAAAACAGATTAAATCAGCACATCTCAAAAATATATTTGCATGAGAACGTGTCAAGATTCTAATAAAGTTTCTACTTATTCTGATATTTTAAACATCTTAAAAAGAGGGGAAGGCAAGGGGGGAAAGTATCAGCATAATTCTACCAGTTTGCTTTAGAAGATTTCAGTATTTTTCCAGAGTGCCTATTTTCTTCTTACAGTATATATGCTTTTTATTTCAGGTTGTATAGCAGACTAAACTGTAAAGCTGTATAACTGAAAGACACTCCAATGCTAAGGAAAACTTCTCTTTCTGGAAAAGCAGACTATGGAGACACTGACTCATATAAAGTTTCTTGGAAAGAAAGAAAAGAAAACCCAAAACAGTCCACATGCTCTCCTGAGTAAAAAAATTAACTGCAAGTCTTCCATGCAGTTTGACATGCTACCCTAGTGGTACAAAATAATTAACACTACAAAACAGAGGAATTCCAGACCTAAGGATCCCAGCGCCTGCATTCTCCCCAAAGTCCTTATGTCAAACATCAATATTCCCAAGCGACTGTACTACTGCCACCACTTCTCCCCAACAATTCCATGCCTCCCTGATTCGACTCTGACTAGACATGCCTACCAATTACACAGTTTGTTTCTTCATGGTCTGTAAGAGCAAAAAGCGACAAGTCAGCAAAATTATTCCTTTTATCTGATAAGCAAGAATTGCTTTGTCCGTTCCTGTCCATTCGCACCTCAGGGGCTGGCACTGCCGGCGAGGCTCGGCAGCCAGCCTTGCGGGGGCCCGGGAGCGCACACCGGAGCGCTCGGACTCACTCCCGACCGAACAAGCGCCCAGAGCGGGCAGGGGCCAGGGTCCCTGCTGCACCGCGACTGAGAAAAGGAGGCACGGGAAAAAGACAGGCAGGCTCAAGGAAGCACAACACAAAAAGAAAGTCAGTGATAACACGTGGCCAAGGATAATGAAGCGTGAAAGGAAACATAAATAGCCTATTATCAAAGCTATTTCATTAAAACCTGATGGGCAATTGCAGAGAAAGAATTTTGTATACAAGTAAGGGTGGCAGAAGCCAGCTGGACACACAGGGGAGATTGGAAAACAAGGCAAAACTGCAGAGCTGATGCAGAAGGAGGAACCGACTTTCTTCAGATCAGAAAATCTTTGAGAAACAGATGAAATTAAAAAAATCTACATACTTGGCGCCTCTACTTATCAGGAAGTTATATCATTCAAAAAAAAAATTAAATTAAAAGAAGACATGGGTATAACACACCTAATACCTAAAATGTATTTTATGCATTCAAATCTCAACATAAGGGTTTGAACTTGCAATATTCTGAATGCTGTTTAGATCTTGCAGTCTTTTATTAATTTAGTGTTTCTGAATGGGAATTTCGCAATTGCAAAAAAACCCCAAAACACACAAAAAACTCCCACAAAACACACAAAAACATACATAAAAACCCCACCACAACATCAAAGAGGAATATGTATCAAAGCAAAGTGCTTAACCACACAATTTTAATATGAAATTCAATATTCCATGAAGGTTTTCATGGACACTTAATTGACCTCTGGGGACTCCGTCCCCAAAGCAGAATTTAGTACAGAAAACTAAACTTGTATTTTGCATTGACACGCTCATTTCTGAAAAACTAATGGATTATTCTAAATCAGCAGGTGTGAGTAAAATACGAAGTAATACTTGATTAAACCAACATTGAAATCATAAAGGATTGTTGTCACATTTACTCCCCCTCTTTCCAGGCCTTTCCAAAGAAAAATCCTAGCTGGAAACACAATGACACAGTCATAAATAAATTAGCGGTCATGTACATTTGCAATATTTTCAAGGAACAATGTCAGAAGTAGCCAGTAAATAGAGTATGCTATTCCCAGAAGGCTGAAGGAATAGACTCACTCGACATAAAATACAACTATCTTGCATAGAAAAATGTGATACCAAAAGGAAGACCACAAGATCCAAAAAGTTTAGGTTTCTATTTTCTGCAGCGTAACAGATGTTCCAAGGCACATTCGTTGTTCATTAGCATCTTTAGTTCATTGGACAAATGTACCCTCAGTGTTGCCTTTAGATCTAAGGAAGATTTTGCTGTCCTCCTCAGAATAAAGGTCTGACACTAAAAATATGGTAACTACTGCATAAATATTTCTCTTTCATTCGGAATTTTCAAAATAGGGTTACTTTGAAACAACCATTACAACTACTGGTTTCTGACAACACTAAATGAATTTTGGTACCAGCATGACTGACTTTTCATCTCACTTTTCAGGCCTAAACGATTGTTTTCTCAAAAAAAAAAAAAACAAAAACAAAAAACCCCAAAAAACCAAACAAAACCAACAAAACCCCAAACAAAATAAAACCCAAAACAAACAAACAAAAAACCCAAACATACAAAAAAAACCCCCACAAAACCCAGCAATCCCAGAGAGCTGCATTTCCTGTTGTTATCTGACTGGATAATGATATTTAAAACTTCTTTTACACTTAACAGCACATTTTCTATCTCACAGCATCTAGTCTTCACTCACTTTGTTTACAGAGTACTCGTAAAAGCACACTCATTTAAGTTATTCATTTTAAATTGGCAGTTAAACAAGTAGGCCAGACCAAAATAAATAATCCGTAAAACATCATTTCAAAAAACTTCTTCTTTGTATAGTGGAAACAGAACATAGACTATCTGCTCCCAAGCTACTGACAGTATTTACTTTATTGAGAATATTCCCCTGAACTACTTAACAAAAACCAAATCCATTCTGATTCCATCAGCAGCACCTGTTCCACCTCTGTGGTTTATACACCAGATCAGGACCCTGACTCTCTTCTTTTCAAAGCCAAGCCTTCTCTTTTCAGTAGAAAGGAGGTTGACATCAAATATCTCAGAAATGAAATCCTGACAACTGCTACCTACCATTAATTACCCAAGCCTGCCATTTGCATTTAATTCCCTGTGGGAAGGCTCAAGCAAATAAAACATAGCTGAATTAAATGCGACATAGGAAGTTCAGATAAAAGTGTCAAAAGCTACTACCATTCTCTGTTAAAGCATACTGGTTTCACCAGATGGGATTGTGAGGAAATTCCTCTGTAACCACCAAAGCATTGAGTACATTATCAAAATTTTATTTCTTCCTCCAGAAAGAAATGTAGCATGACCTGAAGTCACCATTGAACTCTTCTGGTAATGGCAAGACTGGCATTCAGACTTCATATACTGAATGTGCTATTATGACTAAAAGTGTGGTCTGAATTTCTGAGAAGAACAATATCATTTGTACATTGGTTTTAAGCATAACATAATTTGCTCTGAGATCCCCATTAGCAGTGCATTACAGGAATTTGTGTGCCACGATCTATGAAAAAGAGCTGAGTGCGTGTTCTGACAGGCTGGCGAAAACGCAGGAGGCAATTATTTCAGTAACAACAGCAGCACTGTTTCTCTAACTGGTTTTATAATACAGCCCGGCCCAGGAAATGATAAAAAGCTCTTACAGAACTATGCAGAAAGGGTAAGACAACATTGATAAGGAAGCTTCAAAAGATTTGAGATAGTACTGGATGGGAAAACTGGAGAAGCTGCCTGCCTGGCCCATCTGGGCAAGGACCCTTACACCTTGCAAGGCAGAGCCAAAACTAATATTAATCCCTGTTCTCCCAGCAACACCGATCCACGTAAAGGAGACTACTGTACTGTTACGTTCCCTTTTTTTTCCCCCTAGGGATTTCTTTATTCTCTGAAATCTGTTGAAGTAACCACACGCATTACTTGTTTCATAAGGTAGTTTCCAACTATTTCATTTGATTTAAAACAAACACATAAATAGCTCTAGTTCTTGTTTTTTGTGTATGCTTTTTAAAGAAAAACAACACAAACCCAGCCAAAGACATCCAACTTAGGGAGCAGCTTCAGGTGTAGATATGCCAGAGAGACCACTTAAACCCTTATATCACCATTGGTACTGGGGATGGTTTGTGTGGAGAGTGAATAACAATAAATCTCATACATTTAGTCAGACAAGAAAACTACAGAATTTCACTTCAGGAGCAACTGCAATCTCACATCTACTATGCTCCATACAGCAAAACCGTCCTCTTCCTAAAGCAGACAGATATTCACCTGTATTCAGGACAAAACAACACAAACCAAAATGAGTCACATAAACACATGAAATGCATCCTTATTCAAGTTTGGTCTCACCCTTCTTAGGTACACCAAATTGAGGGAACACCAAGAGAGCACGATTAAAATCCCTGAAAGATGCTCAAAGATTAGACTTAAACAAAAAGCATGCACTCTGGCAGGAACTTAAAGTATACCCAAGACAAAACTAAGAAATACCCTGCTGTAATCTGAATATATTCAACAACTACTTGAATAAATGTATCAGTACCTAGCCCATAACTAGATATCCTATTTTCCATGATAAGGTTTCATGCTTTCCAACAAACAGACCCATGTTGACAGTATTAACTATAAAACAATTAACATAGGATGCCCCTTAAAATATTTGTCTCTTCCTATATAAGAGAACACAGATTCTTTGGAGCATTTGTTTACTATACACACATCCAAAGTGAAACAAAGCTTAATAACTTAGTGAAAAAGGAAGTTAAATGTGACTGTCTAGAAACTAATTCATTTATTCTTGTTGTTATGCTTATGTTCTCGATAGTGTGAAGAAGTTTGCTGGGGACTTTGCATATTTGATTCAAATCGTTATTGCTGGTTTGAGACAAATCTTTAGGATCTGTAAGATAAACTGATCAGCTGAAGTTAAGAACTTGCATGATACCATATTGGGACAAAGCAATGTTACCAAACCTGTTACCACACTGACAGACACACTAAGCGATGTTGTTTAGGGAGAGCACATGAGTCTGGCCACTCTCTGTGGCCCATTTCTCATATCAGCATCTATCATAGCAATACAAATATTAAAAGATCTATTCTTGCCTATTCCATTTAGAAACCACTTCAGACATAGAATCACAGAATCATTAAGGTTGGAAAATACCTCAAAGATCATTCAGTCCAACTGTTAAACCAGCACTGCCATGTTCATCACTAAACCATGTCCCAAAGTGCCACAGGCAGCCATTTCTTGAACACTTCCAGGGACAGTGATTTCACCACTTCCCTTGGTAGCCTATTCTAATGCCTGACCTCTCACCCTTTCAGTGGACAAATTTTTCCTAATAGCATATCTAAACCTCCATGGGGCAAACGGAGGCTGTTTCCTCATATCCATGAACCTTTCTGAATCTGCTGATACTATCTGTCTCCACCACCTCCTGAGCTAAAGAAACACACCAGCAACCTGCAGAGTTACCAAACCTCATCGCATCTATGAACTTGTCCAGTCCCTTCTTGAATGTGCTGATATTATCTGTCTCCACTACCTCCTGAGCTAAAGAAACACACTAGCAACCTTCAGAGTTACCAAACCCCATCATGCTAATATTCTATGAGTCACACAGAAATTGTGCACCACTACCACCTTTGCTGGGAGCACAGGCAGATACACAAGACTCCCTGTATTTAGAGAGGCAGTAGCTTCTGTTATACCTGAAAAAGCTTTCCAGACCTGATGAAGAAATTGCATATTCGAAAGTTTGTCTGCTTTTCCCAGCTCTATCAACTGATCTATAAATATATTCATTCCCCCTACAAACCTAGCAACTATGCACTCTTTACATAGTTATTCAGTTCATCGTGAGACTGGCAAGGTTCATTCCTCCCCACTGAAGTATTCTTGGATACAAATACATGACTGTATTTGATTTGCTTGAATTTAGTTTCCCAAATTTTGAGGAATACATGAGAAGTAACTAGCTTGCTTTTCCTCTTGACTCACTGCCAAGTACAAGGAGTTTTCAAAACAGCAAAAACCTACAGAAAGATATACAGGAACAACCGTCCTGCTGACATTTAATGGAAGAGATACAGCTTCTCAAGTTATCATTTAAACGTATTTACAACCAACAGAATTACAGTGAAACTGTTTAACTTCCCTTTTCTCTTTATTTTACCTGTCAAGTCTCCAATGCCTGCTTGTAGCTTCACAAGGCTCCTCAACTTCATAGAAGTCAGTGCTCTGGTCTTCCATGCTGCTGGAGTTCTGCCATTCAGAGCAGAGATTTCTCCTAGCACCCATAGCAAAAGGCAAGTTCTCATACTCTGGTATTTCCTCATAGTGACGCACATTCTCATACTCTGGATCACAGGAGCTGGTTACAGAATTCGAAGGCATTTGGGACAAAATCTCCCCCAAGAGTCCATGTCTTTCTAAAGACTCCAGCCTTTGGTTACTTCGCATCTCAGGCTGACTTCTGTTTCTCTGCCTCTTCTTCTGTAATGCCGGACTACTTATTTCTATAGAATGCGCCTTGGCAGATTTAGCTTTCCTTTCACTGCCTACAGATCCTATATTACTGCTGTTACTTTCATACCCATTCCCATTGGAAAGGTTGGCAATAGCACTCTCCACAGACTGGGTGCCTTTAGACAGAAATTTTTGAAAGTCACTTTTCTTTAAGCAAACCGACAATTTCATGTTCAGAAGCTTTTTCAAGCTATTTTTCTTGTGATGGTCTCTGCAGGGCTTGTCTGTCCTGTCCATGTCCACGGCAGAGAGAGACTTGGCCCTAGGCTTCGTCACAACAGTCAAGTGGCTGAAACTGGTGGCAGTTTTTAATGATTCAGAATTTCCTGAAAACGGAAGAATAGGATGAGGTAACTTCCAGACAGGTTTTTCAGAAGAACGTTTGGGTATGTCACAAGACGAAAGTGCATCCTGCTCCTTGGCTTGTGGATGTGCAAAGTGAGATCCTTCTAGAAGGCTGCTGGATTTGTCTTCACTGGAGGTGTAAGAACTTTTGTCCACAAGCTCTGCTGATGCAGCTTTTTTAAGCAGGCCAGCAGATGGAAGGCCATGCCTCTGTGGTTTCTTAGGAATAACTTTTGGGGAACTCTCATCTTTTATTTTAACTTCTTTATTTTCCAAGTTTTGTGGGGAAACATGGAGGCTGTTGGCAGCAGGTGAGTGCTGACTGCTTGCCAGTTTGAGCTGCTTTGGCAAACTCATGGACAGGGTATCCCCCCTGACAAAGTCAGTCCTTTTGTCCACAGCATCTGGCATACCAGTGTCATCTGTTAGCTCATCCATGGAGTTATGGTCTGCATTTAAAGAAGATTCAACATGTTTCACCAAATCAGGACTTCTGTGTGAAAATTGAGGCAAAATAATTTGTGAAGCTGACTCTTTCACAGCAGGCTCCTTTACCTGAGGCATTTTTTCTGCATTGCTTTGAGTTACCTCACATTTTTCAGGATTAAACACTTCTGCATTATTGTTATAACAAACACTTTGACCAAGGACATTAATTCTTGCTGGCTTTTTTAAGCTTTGGTCCACAACACAAGAACCCTTCTCTGAATTAGATGGTTCCTTTGTTCCTTCTCCTGTGCTGTCTATGCCATCCTGACGGACTAGACACGCAGCACGTGGCTTTCTTGGCTTAGGGATAGGAAGCACTTTGGAGCTCAGGACTGAAGATATTTCAGAGGAAGTTTTATCAGCATCTGCTTTCATCCCTACTTCACCTGAAAACATCCTATTGCTACTTAAATTTTCATTCTCTAGAGTTTCCTTGTCCAATGGGGAAGAACAACTGTGATTATTTTCAGTCAAACTAGGACAAATTCCAGACATCTGAAACTCATCAGCAATAATCTTACCATCAGCATCTTGTTGCTTCCTTTTAGCTACCTCAGAAGATGATGAAGATTGTACAAGTTCCATAAACTCTATTTTAACATCATTCTTGGAACTGCTGCCATTCCCTTTGTCAAATTTGTCTGCATACCTGTGCCTCACAGGACTGCTGTTAGGAAACACACCATGAGTTAGGACATCCTTAAGTTTCTCTTCCAAAATGCTGGCTTTCAAAACCACCTGACTTCTACTTGCCAGTTTTTCATTGTGACTATCCCCCAGAGGTAGTGTATTTCTTTCACCAAGCTTGATGTTTTCTAAGGTGTCAAAGTGCTCAAGAATGATCTGAGTTTTACAGGTGTTATCTCCATTTCCAAGTTTATGAAGACATTCAAATTTGCAAGGTGAGACAGGTAGAATATATGCTGTGTTTCCAGTACTCCCTTCTGAGGTTTCATTTTTATAGTTCAAATGGTCTAGAGTTTGAGAAGAATCTTCCCTGTGCTCCTCAAAGCTTTTTGTGCTTTTTCGTGTAGACGATGGAGGTTTAACTTCCGGGATGGAGGAGCTCTTGAGAACCTTTGGTTTTGGTGCAATTGCTGGCTTGGTTTTCCTTGCTGCTTGTATCCCACCAGAAAGTACAATATCAGGCTTCGGTGCAACAGGTGGAGGTGCTGCCTTGTGTCCTACGACAAATTTTGGTTTGGGGGCCACTGGTGGCTTCTTAATTTCTAGGAAGGATGGAAAACAAAGACTTTAGTCACCACTGCCCACAGAACAACTTCACTTGAAATGCAGTAGTATTAAACGTTTTCTAACATTTAACTTGTGATTGTACAAGAACTCAATGTGTGTATGGAATATTTTTCTCTTAAAAGCATGCTTTCCTTCCCTAACACCACTTCTTTACTAGTTGCCTTTCTTTGTTTTAATAGGCACATCAAGGAGCTGTAGGGAAGTTTTCAAAGTCTTTTCATAAACAAACAGTTTAACGTAACATTAGTACATGCACTCCCTCACATGCTGAACTCTGATGCCAAGAAAAGCAGAGCAGATTCGCCTGGTTCTGCACTTTTAACTGTAATACCATTTTAAAATGTTTCAAGTATATTAAGTGCCACACATATAATAAGTCACAAAGACAATGGGACAGCCAGAATAGTGACCAGGGTAGTTCAGTCCCTTCCTCCACCTTGAGAAATGTGTAATCTAAAATTCCTCATTCCCTTCCTCTCCTCTTCAAACAATACTGAGATGAATTATTGTACCAGTTGCAAAATGGGCACGTCACTACCAACAGTTCAGTTAGTCTGTGGTATGAAGTCAATGCAGTAATTTGTAGCAAGGCAGTACCTTTCTATTGTAAAACACTATTTCTGTGCCTTGTACAAAATTACTCTTCCCAATGTGTCTGACCTAGAAACAATCACCACTGTTACGAATTATGACCCACTTGGCACAACAAGATGACAAACTCTGGGGAGAGTGTACAGCACTCAGGAAAAGGAGCTCACAAGGAACTTTGAGATTGTGGAGTTTTGATCCTGTTTGAGTGGTTTTGGGGTTTTTTGTTTGCTTGTGTTGCAGTTGCTTTTTTTTAAAGTATGCCTGAAACATTTGAATATTTCAGGAGATTATTTATGACCAATTCATTTCCATATGCTGTAATATTCTCAGATTTCTAAGTTCTTTTTGATATGTGCAAATTTGTAAAGTAAACAAGTTTCTTGTGCTGTTTATGTATTACCTCTGTATTATCTTCATTTTGATCAATGCTTTAGTATACTTTCAGTAAGTCATATACATGTTAAATAACACCCTCAAGAAAACACATTAGTTAATGTTTCACATGCAAATAGATAGGATAGGCCATTGACTTATTATTCTGTTTGAAATGTGGGTTTGGTGTTTGGTTGTGTTTTACCACCATTATTACTACAGATATACACCATATCTTAATCTCTGGCTTAGATTAGAATGAAGTTTCAAAGTTTAGGCTTTGTGGGGATTTGTTTGTTTGAACGAAATCTAGATGGATAAAATTTTAAAAAATTGCCCTCAGTTGCAACATTTTCTAAACAGCAAGCCACTCCTCTCAGCAGAGAGCCAGAAACAGTAAAACCAAGTTTTTCTAGGACATGAATCACTAAATGGTACCCAGACTGCCTCTACCTACACTTAGAATGGCTGCTTTTGCTGCCATTATATTAGTGAAGAGATAAACCTCTGATGGCAGAGACAATTTTTAAGACATTTTACAAGAGGGAATCCAGAATTTCTATCTAAAGGTACAGCTCCCTATAACCACTGACAACAGTGTCCCAACTACCACTTACTGCCAGGGCTATCCCAACTTCTGCATCCCATCTAAAGGCAGGTTTCCCACAGTGAGATGAATCAACAATTTGCTAGGAAAAAATAAAATTAACTCTTTAGGTGGGCAACTACTGATCCTGAACAGCAGAAGAGAGCTGTACACTCATTTCAGACAAGTCAACTGCTTATTCAATTGGAACATGAAGCGATGGCAATAAAGGGGCCTGTGTTCCATGGCAGAAAAACAAAGAAGGAATGCCCAGTTTGTCACAGAACACAACACAGTAGCATACCTGGGCCATGTCCAGTAATATTTACTAAGTTATTAAAGCTCCATGGAAACAGGAGAGAGACAGGCTGCTTTGGAACCCTTCGTGATGCCCAAGTGAGAGAAACAGACTGACAAAGATACAGGAGATTAAACACTGGCTAGGTAAGCAATATCCTGTGGATTTTTCCCATGTGCAAACTGAAGTTCATCAACCTTGGAAGTTTCTTTTTCTATAATGGGAGTACCTAACATTTTGGATACCACCAAACTAGATTACTCTGGGGGGCTTTTAACTAGTATTTATTAGAAAACACACTCAGAAGTTATGGTGTGACATCATTACCTGAATATAAACTATCAAAAACCCCCATGGTTTTATTAAAACTAAACCATGAAAATGCAAAGAAAAGGAAAGCAAACAGACCAGTTTGTAAGCCAGCAGCAGAAACCTGGATAATGAACAGAGCAGAAAATTCACTTCTGATAATAAGTGCAATTCAATGTGATTTCTGAAGCCTACTAGAATTTTTCGAATTACTTCAACGTTAAAAAGCATTGAGACAGACAGAAGAGACCAGCAAATTGTGTGGGATAATAAAGACACCACTGTCTGCTTTAAACTGATTGCACATTACATCTAGAGTAGATATGGGTCAATGTATTAACAGGCACATTACAGTCTCGGTATCAATACAGATCTGCAGTCAACCGCTCCATCAGAAAGGAATGTGATGAAGAGCCCTTTCAAGCATAAATGTGATGTGAGAGCAAAGACTCCAAGAAGGGAATGCATACCAGTAGTTTTCCTCAACAAAATATCTTTAAGTTTCTGAAGAATACAAGCAATGAACTACGTAGAAAAAAATTACAGCAGCAGACAAGGGTAAAAGTATAGTAGATTGACATTAGAAATCAAGAATTAAAGTTCAGTTGCTTATAAACTAATTCAATTCATTGTTGGATGAAAAACACAGTTCTACATAACAGTGCTCTAAAAGGGACAATTTCCCGTCCAGAGTAGAAAAAAAACTAAGTAGGAGGCAGCTGTTATATATAAAGGTGTAAGGAATGACTGGAAGTCATATGAGGATGACTTTTTGTTAAATGGCAAGCATAAGCAAGGTGAAAAACAATAAATATAATCAAGGAAATATTATACAGCAAATGCATGGGGTAGTTATCTGTTTGGACAGTGGGCTTTTTCCTGGTGCCATATGGAACTAGCTATTCACCTAAGAACAGAGAAGGTTGATTATGCTTAGGAGAGTAAAAATTGAAGAGAATTTGGAAATCATTGCACATGGTTATTTTATGACAGCTCCATGTAGGTCTGAAGCTAAGCAGTAAATAATCTAAGTATAAAAGATGAAGGGAGGTGAAAGTATTTCTGTACATAGCACCTACCAGACTGTTAGTGAAATGCAATGTCGCCTTCCGGCAATCTCAGAAATAACTACAGAATCATCCAAGGTCTAAAAATTATGCTTCAAATGCCAAAGAAGTTCATCCTGGTTAATTTAACCAAGAATTTAAAAACTAAGATGGCAACAGAATATATACTTAAGCACATGCAATAGAATATATACTTAAGCACATGTGAAAGGTTTTGGGTAACAGATGGCTCTTGAATCACAAACCACCCTCCCTAAAAAAAAAAAAAAACACACCCAAAAAAAAGCCGGCTAACCCCCAATGAGATTCCATAGCTGACCACTGAGGTTTGACAAGTTCAAACTAGAAACAAAGCTCTAAAATTCTTATGAAACCTAAAGGATAATTAACTACAGAAACATCTCGCCTAGTGTTGTGGGGGAGCCACAAGCACTTACAGGCAACTTAGATTCACTTTCTGACGTGTAGAATTTTTAGAGGAGGCTTTGGACTGGACATTGGACTCTCTAGCCTGTCTTACTCAGAAAATTAGAGAATCACTATGATTTTCCTCACTCCTCCAACCTTAATCCACTTCTCAAAGAGAATCCCTGCATCCAGGGATTCCAGTAATAAATGCAAATCTAAGAGCAGAAATCTAAAATTTTGCTTGCATAAAAAGATTAAATGTTTAGGAGCCAGAGAAACTGTCAAAGAGATATCCTCCTAACTGTTTGACTATGCAAAGGAAGAAATCCATAAATAAAGTGACTAGCAATGCTGCCATCACCAACAGGAAATCTGCTGCTCACGTAGGAACAGCCAATACTATGTTCAGTGCTGAAGAAAAAAAAGGTACTTAAAAATATCAACACCTAACCTCCTTAGAAAAAGTAGATTTAAAAGGGCACTCTTTTTCTAACAACAAATTGCCATTAGTACCACCTATGCAGATCAACGCACGTGCTCTTCATCTGACTTTGGGTCACAGCACAGAAAACAGACATTTATCTCTGGTGAATTACATCCTTCAGCACGCTGAGGAAAAAGCAACACCTGCTCTCATCCTGCTGATCTCCTCTGTGACCAACACTTGTTATTGCTTGACTGGTAAGTGCTCCTGTTCTTCCTTTGATTTATTTCAGAGGAGGATGAGAACATCTTGAAACAACTTCTACTCTCAATCCTTTGACCCTAAAGTGCTGCACATTTCTGTTCTTCAGATGATAGAATTTGACAACTGAGGACCTCACTTAAAAACACTTGTGTGTCTTCTCCTATGCACTATCATGAGAATGAACAGAAAAGTCAGTAAGATATTGCAATCTTAAGCATTATTACTACACAGCTTTAAATCCTTCTCAAATTTTTACCTCTTGTTCTCTTCCCTGCCCTACATAGGAACAAGGAGAAACAATGATATGAAGGTAAAATGAGGCAAAAAATCAAATAGCACTAGCCCTTCTGCAATAAACCCTACTGTTGCTAAAGGAGTGTTTTTTCCAGGTAATTTTCATGCCAATACCTTTGATATCATGTTAACAACTTCCATGTTTAGGAGCAACGAAAGAACAGGAACAAGTCGTGTTAACTTGCATCTGTCCATGAAAAGGGGACAAATGGTTCTAGACATTGTCAAGGTGACATAAGCTGATATTTCTTTCCTTACAATGCTTCACGTGAACAGAGGCTCCCCTCATGGTATTCAGGACGCCCTATGGGACTATCTCAAGTCACCTGGGCAGGATCCTGCAACCTACCCTAAAGCAATGTCCCTTCTGATCCACAGAACAATAAGAAGAAAGTAAAACAATTAATCAGTGTGGCATCAGATTTTGACAGCATCTCAGCCTAAGCTTAAGAAAAGGGTACACAATCAAATTACTATGGGGTAAGCAAAGGTGTGAATTTAACAAATCAGCTACTTTATAGAAGCTGGTCATATCAATACTCTTATCTTACCACACAATATATATGGCAGTTTATTCCTTTTCACCTATAAGGTTACATATATTTCACATACTACTTCACAAATCTATTCCACACACATTAGGAAAAAAAAAAGGGCTTCAAACAGTTACCACGCAGCAGCTGGCCTAGAGCAAACATATGCATTGGCTTTCTTGTGGCACCTTGTTTACATATGCACACTGTATTCTCAGACACAGCAAATCACATCTGTAGGCTATATATGAAAATAATGCGATGCCTGGAGGGTATCTACCAAGAGATCAATGTGCTGCTTTTTCTCACACGAAGAAAGAGCTTGCTCCAACAGCCAATTTGCTGTTCCTGAGACTATTTTGAGCACAAAACAATACAACTCACAGTCTTGAATCAAGAAAGCCAATCTGGCTTTTAAAGAACTTGTAAGGCGAACGATAATTACTGATATGTTTGGCATACGCTGAGAGATTATTGCACTGGCACTCAAGACATTGCAGAAAGAAACAGATAAAGTATCCTAAAACTCCTGTTCTCCAGCAGCCTAAATTTTAAAGACTCATTACAAGGTTTTTCAGGCCAATTACCTTGTTTTCAGTTACAAAAAGAAAGTTTCATTAGGTAAACACCTCAAAAATGTATTGTGAGATCATTAATTTATTTCCTCCAAATGTTTATTTATTTTCTCATTATGGAGAGGCTCTGATTTTCTCAGGTGCCACAATGCTCAAAAGAAGCAAAAAAAGGAATGAGTCATAACATCCCGGAAGATAACACATATAGTTTTTAAAGTACAAGAGAAAACTGTGGTTTCCAAGCCACTAGTTTTAGAAAACATCCTAATTAAACTGCAAAAGGAAAACATCAATTTCAAAATCTTAGGTTGTTCACTGACTTATTGAAATGCAACAGGAAAGTTAAGGATAACTTCAGAGCAAGGGTAAAAGATGAATAAACAACCTTTTAAGATCACATGCAGAGACAGAGCTGAGTAACTCTAATGAGACTTGACACATTTGAGGGTTAAAGGGACATTAAACGCTGCAGGCCTCATTTTTTTTCAATCCTTGAAAGCAATGAAGTTTGATTGGAAAAGTCATGTTGATTTTGTTTATTCTGTTCCTGCTATGTTTTTTCCATTTGAACTACATTTCTGACATTAAAATACATTTTTCTCATTGTTGTTGTCAAATCCAATTTCAAGCCTAAGCTATACATTCTGCCCACATTAAATAAGCTCTATAGATTCACATATAAGGACTGTCTCTTCAGCAAGAAATAATAAATGTCAAACTCATAACTCTGAGCTTTTGTTTTTTCCTTTTAAAGGCAAAGCACATACTTGAAGCCAGCATAATACTTTCAGGCAGAAAACGAGTAAATGAACATTCATTGGCATTGTATATCTAATGTGTATATATATATGTATATATACATTTATATAATGTATATATTTATATCTTGTGTAGCACATGAGAAAGCAATGGCAGGAGTATAGCTGTAAGTGAAGATTGAAACCAACATATGGGTTGGTCACTCCAATAAGATAATCTTCAGATAATATAGAAGTATTTTTAAAAAGTGCTATAGTTCCTTACTTGCAACAATTCCAGACTTACATATACATTTTAAAACATGAAAGCAACAGCTGTGGCAGCTATCATGGAATTATGTTCAGTTCTGGACTGAGATGCAACTGAAACAATTCTGTAGAGGAAATAAAAAAGATACACAGCAAAGACACTGAATATGCACTGCATTATTTAGAAAGGCAGAAGGTAAGCTGGAGCAAGGCTAAGGCTGGGTTATTAATCTCAGAACTTTTTGAACTTCTGTCCCTGGGGAGAAGGCAGGTTTGGGGTTTGCCCCCAAACCACAGTACCCTCCAACAGCGCAGTATCTCTCTTAGAGAAAGCCCTGCATATCAAGCATACACCTGCAAATGCTACTTAAAAAAATATTAAAGCAATACAGATGATTGTGTACCATGTTGCTTTGTCCTAAAGGTACACTAAAAGAAGACACAAGAGAGGCACTTAGGCCCTTCAAGCCAAACTGAAGGAAAGATTTCTAGCATTTCAAGTTCCACCTGAAGCCTTTGTGGACAGTAACACCTTTATAGAAATGCTGTATTATCAACCAATTGTCAGAAAACTGGCTCACATAGCACAAACCAGAGTAAGAACTGAATTCACAATTAAATAATTTCAGTGTTAGAAATAGGTTCTGTAGATCACAAGACTGAAATTCAAATACAGGAGCTGTTAAGTTTTTTTGTGAGCAATAGCTTTATAAAGAATGCCTATATATTACAGGCAATTAAGTTCTGCAGAGTAACAGGAGAGGAATATTAAACCTCCAGAACTGTCTTCTGGCAGTCTTCAGCCTTTTCGTACCCTGCCTAGGAACTCCTTAACTGAAATGTCAAAAGCTGTCATGATGCTGTCAGCAGGATCATGAATCTCTAATCTTCTTTCACCTGTTCCCCACTTATTTTTTTATCTTCACATAATACACCACACACAAAATACTCTTCATCCCCTCTTAAATACCCCTCATCTTCCCTCTTTCTGCCCCAGTACCCTTTATGCCTTCCTCTTGAAAAACTTGCTAAAATTCAGATTTGCCATGAAACTGTCCCACTTTCTGTTCTGATATTCCTTAGCATCCCTTTTTCTCTTTTGCTTACTTTGTTCACCAGAACCCCTTCGTCCTCACCTTCCCCATAAACACCACAACATACACTTAAAACTGATTTAGTCACACCACCTAAGATCTAAAAGTCCTGAAATCACTGTTTAGTACTGAAAATCTACCCAACTTTCTGAAACTTAGTACCGTATCAAATATAAGAGCCCAGCTCTTGAGCACCCCCTAACACTTATTTGCACAGCTGTTTAACTCTTAAAAGATCAGGGGTGAACCGCACAATCAGCAGCACTAGTAAAAACGGGAACATACAATGCAGCTGGTTAAGCAGAGACAACCTGCTTTATTACATGCTTTTCAAAATCTAAACAAAATCAGTTCTGTCAAACATTTTAAAAATGGCAATGTTTTAAATGAAGCAGAAAGATGGAGTAAATCGCTTTTGATTTTCCAGTAAATTCTGATTAGCTATCAGAGCTCAGATAACGTAATTAACGCTGGAGTCAGTAACAAGTTGACATACTTGAGAGACAAACACTGAGAACTAGGTGGATATTTCTGCTTGATAACTGTGCATTGCTTTTTCTTTAGAACACCCACCACTCCAATCTTTACAGGAAGCACTTTGCTGCTTCCCATTTAACCCTACAATTAGCTGTGTTTCCATCCAATACATCATAATTTACACGACATGTTTTCAAAGCAGAAACGACTCCTGTTCTCGTCTTTAGGCAGATAAGAAAGGAATCTACTAATCTAACAGATGTCTGAACAGAAGTGCTAAGTTAGCACACCACCGTGCAAGCAAATATAAATAGGAGCAATTCCCTTAAACACGGGGTACTCTTGTTCTGAACCAAGAATTTGCCTTGAAGCTCTTTTAGTCATTAAATTGGCAGCGGTCAAGAAACGGGGGAGGAAAGGTAAGGAAAGCACTGAAGTAGGTCAATTCCAACCCGCAGCTGGAAAGGCCAGAAGCGAACGCTTTCCAGCACCCCCATGGGGCTCCTCCTGGAAAGATCCCGGCCAAGGCAGGTACATCCCCGAAGCAATGCCGCAGCTGACAAATTCTCGCAGCTCAGCGGAGTCAGACGGAGCGACACCCCCAGCCCCGGTGCTGGCTCTCCTGCCAGAACCCGGCCCCCAGCAGCTTTCCTCTGCCGTGAGCACAGCCCAGGCGCAGGGACCCGCTGGGGACACGCGGGGCGGTGAGTGGCGAGCCCGGCTCAGCCCGCGCAGCCCCAGCCCCGGGCAGGACGTGCCCGCACGGCCCCGCGGCCAAACGTACCGAGGGGCGCGGGGAGCCCGTAGCGGACCCCGGGAAGGGCTCTGTCCCGGGGGAGCTCTTCCCCGAGCCGGGTGCGCCCCTCACCGCTCCGACCGCTCGCCGCCCGCCTCTCCGCGCTGCCCCCGGAGCGAGCCGACGGCGCAGAGCGCGGCGCNCTCATCTCCGCGTCCCCGCCGCCGCGGGGCGAGCGAGGCGAGGCTGTCCGGCCGCGGGGGCACGCGGACTCCCCGCCTGCCGCCGGCTGGGCGGAAACCGCCGCTCCCTAAAGTTTCCCCGGGCACTCACCGGCGGAGCTCATGGTGCTCCCCAGGCACAGAGCCGCGCTTCCCCTCGTCCCTTACGCCACGGCCCCTCTGAGGGCCGAGGAGAAGGAGCCCATTGTTCCCCCGCGCCGCCACCCAGCCGCAGGAGCAGCCGGAGCAGGAGCAGCTCCCC